>CM046045.1:18221085-18452273 GCA_025215565.1 Flaveria ramosissima
TATAGGGATTTAGGTTATTAGAAATGGTGACCTAGACTATAGTGTATGCATGAACCTTATAGAATTATATTTCTATCTTGTAAAATATATTGTTTGCATGCTACATAATGCTATGCCTTCTTATGTGCAATTTGATGCCTTAGCATAGGATTACCTAAGCATTGTTACTTGTCTCCCTAAACTTATCTTTGACTCTTTGACTCTCCCCGAACTTGAAACCTCTTAATCTTATTCTCGACGACACGTGGAATCGTATACTTATGCTTATGACATGGATCTTTAGACTTTATGTCTAATCTATATAAATCTCATCAAGGTTTTGATTTCATGAACCTAAGGAACATGGTGTGACACATAGACACCTGTATCCTGGATTTCCTGGCAAAAGGCCTTAGGGTTAAGGCAAGCATTTAGCATAAATCCTACGCGACTAGTCATGCTTACCTGGGAATTTTTGGGATGAGTGATAAACTATGGTCAACATATACAAGTTTCTATGGCAAATGGGTCAATTCACCTTGACGTGTCAACGTTTCCAAATGGTAATGCGTTACCAAATGGAATCATTCCATGTACCTTACAATTCTTAGCTTATCCTTGTTTAAATTACTATCCTTTGCTATCCTCATTCCCGTAACTAACCCATTTTGTATCCAGCATGTCTCGTCATCATGAAAAGCGTGGAAGTTCCGACCGTAAGCTTGCAGCAATGATCGCCCGGTAAATGGCTGCTGTGCTCCCGTCAATGGTTCTGAACTTAGTAGCACCTTAATGGCCAATAACAACAACAACACTAATGGAAACAATAGTGGTGGTGACAACAATGTTCATGGGGAGAATAGCAACAACCAAAATGGGAACAATCGTACTTGCACTTTCAAACACTTCAACTCGTGCAAACCCACTAGCTTTAGTGGAAAAGAAGGAGCCACTGGACTTCTCGAGTGATTCGAGAGTATGGAGAACACATTCATCGTGAGCGAGTGTCCTGATGAATTCAAGGTTCGTTATGCTGCAAGTGTCCTTCAAAAACGGGCACTAACATGGTGGAATAGTGAAAAGAGGAACCGAGGGACTGAAGTTGCCTTGGCCTTATCTTGGAAAGAATTTAAGGACATAATGATCCAAAAGTTCTGCCCGAGGAGCGAGTTACAAAAGCTGGAAGAGGAATTCTGGAACCTCAAACAAGATGGTGGAAATCACTTGGCTTATTCCACCCGGCATCATGAGTTGAGTATGCTTCTACCACACATGCTGGACACCGTGCCCCGTAACATTGAGAAATTTATCAAGGGGGTGCCACCTCAAATTCAAGATGCTGTGGTGGGAAGTAGGCCTACAACTTTGGAGGAGGCAATTACTATCACCGCGCAGCTCACCGAGAATCATATTAGAGCTGGCACTATGTCGGCGAAGGGTTCCAAGACTACTGCGAAGGTGACACCCGAGGCAACCAAGGAGGTGAGGGTCGAGTCATCTTCTCAAAACAAGAAGCGTAAGTTCACCCTGACACGCAACTACGCTGTGACTGCACCAAATGCTCCACAAAAACAAATGGTGGTTGCAAATCAAGCTCCCATGGCTAGAGCTTACGCTGGTCCATATCCTATGTGTAACACGTGCAAGTACCATCACGCGAGCAACATTCCATGCCGAGTCTGCTTGTTGTGTGGAAAGTATGGGCACTTGGTGGCTACTTGTCTTCGTGCGCCAAACAACACTGTAATGCTTACCAATCGAACCTGCTACAACTGTGGTGAGCCTGGTCATATTCGTCCGCAATGTCCTCTCAATGCGGGAACTGTGCAACTGGCTTGTGGAAGGGCTTTCAACATCAACGCCAACCAAGCACAAGCCAACAACCTCGTGGTGAATGGTACGTCGTTGAATTTCTTTTAATCGTTCTTTGTCTTGTAAAATTCATGTCTGTGTTCATCATACCAATAATGGGTTATTACCAAACAGGTATGTATCTTGTAAATAGTCATTATGCATCTATATTGTTTGATTCGGGTGCGGATAGGAGTTTCGTGTCCTTGGAATTTGAGCCTATACTTTCTAAACCGCGTGCTAATCTAGAAAGATCCTTCACGGTCGAAGTCGCTGATGGAAAATCTATCGTCGTTGACGTCGTAATACGCGATTGTACCTTGAGCCTTAACGAACACGAGTTCTTCATCGATCTTATTCCTATGCAACTGGGAAGCTTTGATGTTATCATTGGCATGGATTGGTTAGCCAAGCAACGTGCGAAATTCTATGCTTCGAGAAGTGCATCCAAATCCCTTTACCGACTGGTGATACTTTAAAAGTCTTTGGGGAGAAACCATCCCAAGGACTCAAACTTATGTCTTGTGTCAAGGCCCAAAAGTGCCTAAGTAAAAACTACCTAGCTTTCATGGCGTATGTAGTTAATACCAAGGCCAAGGGTAAGGAACTGAAAGACATTCCTGTCGTGCGAGAATTTCCCGAGGTGTTTCCCGAGGATCTTAAGGGGTTACCTCCCGTGCGAGAAGTTGAATTCAAGATTGACTTGATCCCTGGTGCAAACCCTGTGGCTAAATCACCTTATCGTCTTGCACCGTCTGAAATGCAATTAGCTAGTCAACTGCAAGAGTTGACCGATAAGGGATTCATTCGTCCTAGTTCTTCACCGTGGGGTGCACCTGTACTAGTTGTGAAGAAGAAAGATGGTTCATTCCGTATGTGCATCGACTACCGAGAACTCAACAAGCTTACCATCAAGAACCGATATCCTCTCCCTCGAATCGATGATCTCTTCGATCAACTTCAAGGAGAAACTCAATTCTCAAAGATCGGTCTACGTTCTGGGTACCATCAACTACGTTTTCATGATGACGACATTCCAAAGACCGCTTTTCGTACTCGATATGGACACTACGAGTTCATGGTTATGCCTTTTGGCTTGACCAATGCACCTGCTGTGTTCATGGATCTCATGAATCGAGTATGTAAACCGTAGTTGGATAAGTTTGTGATCGTGTTCATTGATGATATTCTTATTTATTCCAAGACGAAAGTTGATCACGAGACGCACTTGCGACAAGTTCTTGGACTTTTGAAGAAGGAGCAATTATACGCAACGTTTTCTAAGTGTGAATTCTGGTTAGAAGAGGTTCAATTCTTAAGGCATGTGGTGAATAGCCAAGGAATTCACGTTGATCCTACTAAAATTGAAGCCGTAAAGAATTGGTTTGTTCCCACAACACCAACTGAGGTTCTGTGACAACCCTAAGTATAGAATTTCATACGTTAGTATATTTTAAATAAATCATCATATTATTACGCTACACTTAGGCTAACTCATATAAACCATATATGTTTATGTACGTATATGTGTGGTGTACGTATGCATGTTTTCATTTTACTTATGCATGTGCTATCTTTGTTAAAATACACATGTATATTATATGTCTATGTGAATATATTTGTTACTCATTGCATGCTTGCATGCATGCACAAGAAATTACGTGTGCATGTATTTAAAAACATAATTCTTTGATATGGAACTATATATGATCAAAATACATCAACAATACAACATCAAACAAACCAAATACAACCCAACCAAACACCTCCAAAACAAAGGTAACATCAAGAGAACTTGACATCTACACAAATCTAAACAAATCTCTTACACTCAAACCTTAAACCAAAGTACCATCTAAGATCAAGAACCGGCTCATTAGCACCCTTAAACACCCAGTTAACACCCTTAAACACCCGGTTAACACCTTAAACACCCATTAATGACCTATGACTCAACTCCCTCTTTGCTTGACACCTATACCCACCTTACCACTAAGCTAAGCCACAACCCGCCACCTAGCACCCTAAGGACCGACTCACTAAGCCTATACTCCACCTCACACCCTAAGGCTAGACCTCATGATTGCACACTCCACTATTTGGAGAACTCGGCCGATGGAAACCCAAGACACCAAACCACAACCGAATACCCGCCTCCATTCGGTCGCCCCTCAATCTCCACCCCCACTCCTCACCTCACGGACACCATACACCACCACAATCATCCCCACTCTCGGATATCACCATAGCCACCGCATATTATCACCATTACCTACACATCTCTCGGTTGAATAGCAGCAACATCCAAGCCTCGTGTAAACACCATCTCCCGAAGATTATCAAGAACACCAAAACCAAGCGGATTCATAGGCCATCTTCACCATCTTCTCATACTCTCCCTCTGTCAAAATCAAGGTTCTAAACTCTAAAACCCTACTTGATTAAGGTTATAAAAGTTAAACATGTGTTTAGATAAACACATGTGATTAACCCTTTTGATTAAACACTCAAGATTTTTATAAAAACATATAAGTCAAACTTATTTTTCAGACAATGAGGAAGCTTTTAAGAATCTGAAATAAACAAAACAAACCTTAAAAATCAAATTTATAAAAAGAGATTATCAACAAAAGGGTTAAAAACCTAGATATAACTTGTTAAAATCAGTTCTTCATGTTAACAACTATGATTGTGGGAACAAACATTGAAAATATATTTAGAATAAAAGTTCTGTAAATTTTGGGGCCATTCCTATAAATAAATTAATTTATATAAAATATCTAAGAATTTAAAAGGAAAAATCATGCTGAAAGAACCGACCCTGGCAAATGTGTGAAAAAACTATATATTGACTATTACAATTTATAGAACTTACTGAGAAAGTTTCGTGACCTAACTCAAAAATATGCCCAAGATATGAATTTTTAATTATTCTGCCAACTGAAAATCGGGAAAAATACTTAAACTATGAAATAAATTATGAGAAATTTATAGAAAATATAAAAATCAGAGTGGAACAGTCTGTGTAAAAATGAGAATTTTTGAGAATATTCTGATATTTTTACTAAATATTGGTAAAATGAGAAAAATCATAAAAATTGACTCTGATTTGACTTAGGATAGAAGAAAATTTTGAGAAAGGCGATCCCCTTCTTCTGTTCTTGACTCGTACCTGAAGCAAAGCCGGACTCAAGGAGGCTTCAAAGCCAGATCTTCGTCTGTAAAAATTATGCAAATATTCTGACCAAATTTGAATAATTTTAGAGGCCCGAAGGTATTTCTAAAGAATTATTTAAATAATATAAAAATTATAAAAAATAGGCTGAAAATAATAATGAAATGAAATTTTTATATAATATGCCTAACATTTTAGTCTACCTGTCACACCCCAACCTTGACGGCGGAAACGTCGAGATGTGATGGTTAAGATTGTTCACAGCCACATAACGCTATATTTAAATTTCAAATATTATAATCATAAGTCTTAAAATGAAATACAATCATAAGTCTCAAACAAGTAATAAGTTCAAACATAACATAACATAATGTAAACTTTTATTTCATTAACTAGGTCCAAGTCCTAGATTATTGCATGCTTTCAAAGGATCACTTTAAACTTGAGGTTGACCTGAAACATGATAAAAATAAGAGTCAACTAAAAATAGTTGGTGAGTTTCCAAGGTTTTCATACATAATATGAAAAAGGTTACAAGTAGCAATTCATGTCATAGGTCATAAGCAAGTAAGGTTATAGAACACATATCGTTACAACCAAACCTCGACTTGATTACAAGTATAAAAGATTGGCTAAGTGTATTTGGTTCCCATGATGAACAAGCATACGTCATCAGGAGTCGACAATACCTCGACTTTAGCACCAAATAGGCTTGTCAGGCCCAAAGATCTAAGACGTCGCCAGGCTAGCAATAGTTAATGATTGTAAACAAACTATGTATCTCATATAATCACTTACAATACACAAATAACCATGACAAAATAATAAGCTGAATTGCATGTGATTTACAAGTCTCAAATGTGTATAAGTGTATCATGTATAAGCAATCATGTTTCACCCCAAAATAGTGTGAAAATATGAAAAAGGGGCAAGGAAACTCACATGTCAAATAAGTATTTAATGAGGATCAATAAGAATAATATATGTCGTTCCAAAATAACACGTCACAAGGCACCTAAATATATAAATATTACAAGATTTAGGTTAATATATGATTAACGAGTTAACGTGAACTATGGTATTAGAATTTGGGGATTTACAAATAAATAAGATTTGTGAACTCTTTAGTAAAACACTATTTATAAAAAATTTTAAAGGAATTAAATCCTTTATAATAATTTGTGAAATTTGATTATAAAATATATATAAACGTTTTTAGTCCTATAATTATCATGATTAATCCATCATTATAAAATATATAGTGACTAAATAATGAATAAGTAATTTAAACTATTATTTAAAATCTATTTTTTTATAAAAATAAACTAAGTATTAATATATGTTTGATAATGTGTAAAAAGAAAAGAAAGATGTTAAAGTATTTATAATAATAAATTTACAGAAAATAATGTGGATGATAATAAAAATATTTGAAGTTTGTAAACATCATTTTATATTTATTAAAAATTTTTCATAATTAAAATATGGCTGAAAAGGCCTTTAAAAAAATAATGCAGGTCATTGGGTTCGAACCCGTGACCTTAAGTGTGGAATGGGAGTGTGAAACCATTAGGCTGGGTAGCCTATGCCTGTTAAGGCTTGGTTTCCATTTCATAAAACAACCAAAAGCCTTGAACCCCAAATTCACATAAACCCTAGAATGTTTGTGAATCAAATTGAACATCAATTCAATGTTATCAATCAAATTAAGTTTAGGGCTTTTGTTCCTCATGTGAAATCGAGTATATGTATGTATTCAATTACCCGAATATGTTTGAATCGAAGGTGATTCTAATCGAAGATGAAGTCGCGGCCGAGGTATTCAATGGATGAGAAATACGCAATGAAAATCCAATTAAACTTGCAGATAGCTTCGAATGATGATCCAGATGCAAAGCCCCTTGTCAATTTGAGTTAAACTTGTTCGGAGATTGGGTTTCGATAGAGTTGCAGAACTGCGATGAATGTGGTGATTGAATTCGAAGATTTTGTTTGTTTCAGGTGTATTTGGTATCGATAATAGCTTTAGACTAGGCAAACGTTCGATTATGAGCCATTTAATTTGATTATTATTAAGTTTTAATTGCCAAACGATTCGGGTGTTGATGGTGAACGGTTTCCATACTCAAACGACTCCATAACCGTTTTTAAACTCAAATTAAAGTGTACATAATGGTTCGAAACGTTTTCCCGAAGCTTTTGGCATCTTTTGGACTTGAAATTGGAGGTCAAACGGCCGTTTTTGGCCTTGCCGGAGCTTCGCCGGCCGGCGGCCGGAAAATCGGGGTGAAGGGCGGTGGGTTGGGTTTGTTTTTAATTAATTACAGAAATGGTCCCTCTAGTTCGCTTTGTATCAATTTATGCTTTAAACTCTTATTTTAAGTTTCAAAATTAACAAAGCACCCCCTTAACTTAGATAAACTTTAAGTTTTAAACATTATTCTTTTTTTTTAAACTTTTATAAGTTACTAATTGTTATTGTTTATACTATTAGTATTTTAGTTATTATTATTATTAGTATTATTATTATTATTATTATTATTATTATTATTATTATTATCGTTCGATTTAATATTTTATTTATTAACTTTTATATATTAAAATTTAATGACAACTAAGGAATATGCATAAATAACTCATAAATTTCAAGATTGGCAACAATAGCCCTTATAAGAATAACAAGATTAACTTTTAATTAACAAAAATATGAGATGTTACAGTCTCCCCAACTTGAAAGAATTTCGTCCTGAAATTAAAAGAAATGAAACTATACAAATAAGAACGGGTATTTCTTCTTCATGTGCTCCTCACGTTCCCAAGTAAATTCGGCGCCACGTTTATTCTCCCAACGAACCTTGACGATTGGGGTTGTTGTGGTTCTAGTCTTCTTCATTATGCGATCCATGATCTCAACAGGTTTCTCGACAAAATGCAATGACTCGTCAATCTGGATGTCTTCCAACGGAACATGCAGACTTTCATCAGCCAAGCACTTTCTCAAATTTGAGACGTGGAACACAGGATGAACTCCACTAAGGTCGAAAGGTAGCTCTAGTTTATAAGCCACTTTCCCAATCCTTTTCAGGATTTTGAAAGGTCCTACAAATCTTGGAGCCAGTTTGCCCTTCTTTCCAAAGCGAACCACACCTTTCCACGGTGAAACCTTAAGAAGAACCATCTCCCCAACTTGGAATTCCAATGGCTTTCGTCGCTTGTCAGCATAGCTCTTTTGACGACTTCTCGCCACTTCAAGGTTCTTGCGAATGATAGAAACTTTATCGGTCGTCTCTTGTATAAGTTCAGGACCAGTGATGAAGTTTTCACCAATGTCGGTCCAACAGATCGGTGAACGACATTTACGACCATAAAGTGCTTCGAACGGTGCCATCTTGATACTCGAGTGGTAACTAACATTATACGAAAATTCCGCGAGCGGTAGATGCGTATCCCAATCGCCACTAAAGTCAAGAACACAAAGGCGTAGCAAATCCTCCAAGGTTTGGATCGTTCGCTCGGTTTGACCATCAGTTTGAGGATGGTAAGCCGTGCTCAGATCTAGTTGTGTACCCAAGAGTTCTTGCATAGACGACCAAAAATGTGAAGTGAAACGAGCATCTCGGTCGGATATGATGTGCAGAGGTCCATGTACATCTTATCGGAACCAGGATGAATAGAATAACGAGTTTGATGAGCTTCGTTCATAATAAAGGTACGAAGATTATCGCGATTTGGAATCCAAATTCGATTGGCGAAGTACATCAACCCATTGGGTTTCGTTTCCAATTGGGTTAGAAGTTTATGCTCCAATTCATCCTTCATTCTTCCTTCTCGTTGTACCATTTGTTGAGCCTCCAGGATACTAGACTCGATGTCACTATCTATTCTCAGGTTTTGTAGCAGTACGGTGGTCTCGTTGACATCAAGTCGGATCTCAGTATCGAACTCACCCAAAGTATCAAACCATTGACGTCGATCGCGAATTTCTTGGAATGAGATCATCTTGTTGTGAATCTTTCGGCTTAGTGCATCGGCTACAACGTTTGCTTTACCAGGATGGTAACGAATGTCACAACCGTAATCACTAATCAACTCCACCCAACGACGTTGTCTCATGTTGAGATATTTTTGATTGAAAACGTGTTGAAGGCTTTTGTGATCGGTGTAGACTATACATTGCGTACCATACAGGTAATGTCTCCAAATCTTCAAAGCAAAGACAACAGCACCAAGCTCGAGATCGTGTGTTGTATAATTCACCTCGTGAACCTTCAATTGTCTCGATGCATAAGCTATGACCTTCCCTCGTTGCATGAGAACACAACCAAGGCCTTGTTTAGATGCATCACAATACACAGTGAAATCGTCGTTTCCATCGGGTAGGGTCAAGATAGGAGCATTGCACAACTTGTGCTTTAACGCTTCAAAAGCTTCTTCTTGCTCGGGACCCCACTCGAATGGTTTATTCTTTTGCGTCAAAGTAGTGAGCGGTTTCGCGATCCTCGAGAAATTGGCAATGAATCGCCGATAATAACCAGCAAGACCAAGAAAAGAACGGACTTCGGTAGGAGTTGTAGGAACACACCAATTTTTCACAGCTTCCACCTTTGCAGGATCAACGTGAATTCCTTGGCTATTCACCACGTGTCCTAGAAATTGAACTTCCTCGAGCCAGAAATCACACTTCGAGAACTTCGCGTACAATTGCTCTTTCTTCAACAGCTCAAGAACCAATCTCAAATGGAGTTCATGATCGGTGTGGGATTTGGAATAGATAAGTATGTCATCAATGAAGACGATCACAAACTTGTCTAGATAAGGCTTGCATACTCGGTTCATGAGATCCATGAAGACAGCAGGAGCATTGGTTAAACCAAAAGGCATCACCATAAACTCATAGTGCCCATAACGAGTACGGAACGCGGTCTTTGGGATATCATCATCATGGACTCGCAATTGATGATAGCCAGAACGTAAGTCGATCTTCGAGAAAATAGCAGCTCCTTGAAGTTAGTCAAACAAATCATCGATACGAGGAAGAGGATAACGGTTCTTGATGGTAAGCTTGTTAAGCTCACGATAATCGATGCACATACGAAACGTTCCATCTTTCTTCTTCACGAATAGAACAGGTGCACCCCAAGGCGAAAAACTAGGACGGATGAAGCCCTTCTCGGATAGCTCTTGAAGTTGACTAGAGAGTTCTTGCATTTCCGATGGTGCAAGCTGATATGGTGACTTAGCCACGGGGTTTGCTCCCAGTATCAAGTCAATTTTAAACTCGACTTCACGCACGGGAGGTAAACCACTAAGGTCATCGGGAAATACTTCAGGAAAGTCTCGTACAATAGGGACATCCTTAAGTTCTTTCCCTTTGACTTTCGTGTTGACCACGTAAGCCAAGAAAGCCATATACTTCTTACTTAAGCACTTTCGGGCTTGAGTGCAAGACATGAGTTTAAGTCCTTTGGAAGATTTTTCACCGAACACTTTCAAAGTATCTCCAGAGAGTAACGGTATACGAATGCACTTCTCGAAACAAATGATCTCGGCATGGTGTTTGGCTAGCCAATCCATACCAATGATGACGTCGAAGCTTCCAAGTTTCATAGGGATAAGATCGATAAGAAAATCATGCGTGTCAAGACTTAAGATGCAATCACGAATAACGACGTCAACGGTGATCGGTTCTCCATCGGCAACTTCAACGGTAAGAGGTCTTTCTAGTTTCGTATGTGGCTTAGCAAGTATGGGTTCAAACTCTAACGAAACAAAACTCTTATCGGCTCCACAATCAAATAGGACATAGGCATAAGTTTTACTAATAAGGAACATACATGTTCAATTTTAAAGGTATTTAATGACATAGGTAACACATGAAAAGAATTAGGTCATAAAAGTTAAAGGTAAATTAACATACCATTCACCACATCGTTGTTTGCTTGTGCTTGGTTAGCATTGATGTTGAAAGCACGTCCTCGGGCTTGTGGAACATTACCCACAAGACGAGGGCATTATGGGCGGAAATGACCAGGTTCCCCACAGTTGTAGCAAACACGGTTTGTGACCACGGCGGCGTTGTTAGGTGCACGGTGACAAGTCGCCACCAAGTGACCAAATTTACCGCATAAAGTACAGATACGGCATGGTTGATTTCCCGGGTGATGATACCTACAAATGTTGCACATAGGCTGAGGACCAGCATAAGCCCTAGCCCTAGGCACTTGTGCCACAGGTGCAGCCGCAGGTACAAGTTGTCTTTGGGTTGTTTGGGTGCAGCCATGGCATAGTTGCGTGCCGGTGTGAACTTGCGCTTATTGTTGTTGTTGTTGTTGTAAGACGGTTCAGCTTTGGTCTCCTTAACAGCCTCGGTAGCCGTCTTCTCTACCTTCTTTGCACCCTTCACAGACATGGTGCCCGCTCGTATATGGTTCTCGGTGAGTTGAGCGGTGATAGTAATGGCTTCTTCCAAGGTTGTGGGTCGGCTACCCACCACAGCATCTTGAATTGGGGTGGTACACCCTTAATGAACTTCTCGATGTTGCGGGGGACAGTGTCGACCATGTGAGGCAGCAGTATACTCAACTCATGATGCCTAGTTGAGTAGGCCAAATGGTCACTGTCGTTTTGCTTCAAGTTCCAAAACTCTTCTTCTAACTTTTGCAACTCACTTCTTGGGCAGAACTTCGCAATGGCGATGTTCTTGAACTCTTCCCAGGTAAGTGTTTGCACAGCTTCAGGTCCACGGTTCCTCTTCTCGCTATTCCACCAGGTAAGTGCCCTTTGTTGGAGCACACTAGTAGCATAACGAACCTTGAGCGTCTCGGGACACTCACAATTGATAAAGGTATTCTCCATGCTTTCGAACCACTCAAGAAGACCAGTGGCTCCTTCCTTGCCACTAAAACTAGTGGGCTTGCAAGTGCTAAAGTGTTTGAAGGTGCAAGTTTGATTATTCCCGTGTTGGTTGTTCCCGTTTTGGTTGTTGCTATTCTCTCCATGACCATTTCCATTGTTGCTAGCGTTGGTCATTAGGGTGCTATTAAGTTCAGCAACCATGGTCGGGATGACAGCAGCCATTTGTCGAGCAATCATGGCGGCTAACTTACGATCGGAATTTCCACGCTTTCCATGATGACGAGACATGCTGGAATATATAAAATGAGTTAGATACGAGAATTGGAATAACAAGGATCATAATTCAACAAGGATAAGGCAAAAGTTGTAAGGCACATGGAATGGTCCCATTTAGTAACGCATTACCATTTGGAAACGTTGACACGTCAAGGTAAGTTGACCCACTCGCCTTAGAAATTTGCGTTTGTTGACCATAGTTTATCACTCATCCCAGAAATCCCCAGGTAAGCATAACTAGTCCCGTAGGATTTATGCGATATGCTTGCCTTAGCCCGAGGGCCTTTTGCCAGGAAATCCAGAATACAGGTGTCTATGTGTCACACAAATTTCTTAGGTTCATGAAATCAAAACCTTGATGAGATTAACATAGATTAGACATAAGTCTAAGGATCCAAGTCATAAGCATAAGTATACAATTCCACGTGACGTCGAGAATAAGATTAAGAAGTTTCATTTGTCGGGGAGAGTCAAAGTGTCCAAGGTAAGTTTAGGGAGACGAATAACAAAGTTTAAACAATTACAAAGCAAACCTATGCTAAGGCATCAAGTTGCACATAAGTAAGGTATAGCATTATGTAGCATGTAACAAAATATATATTTCCAAGAATATAAATATTATTCTAAGAGGTTCATGCATAAGCTATAGTCTAGGTCACCATTTCTAATAACCTAAATCCCTATAGTTATGGGCTCTGATACCAATCTGTCACACCCCAACCTTGACGGCGGAAACGTCGAGATGTGAGGGTTAAGATTGTTCACAGCCACATAACGCTATATTTAAATTTCATATTATAATCATAAGTCTTAAAATGAAATACAATCATAAGTCTCAAACAAGTAATAAGTTCAAACATAACATAACATAATGTAAACTTTTATTTCATTAACTAGGTCCAAGTCCTAGATTATTGCATGCTTTCAAAGGATCACTTTAAACTTGAGGTTGACCTGAAACATGATAAAAATAAGAGTCAACTAAAAATAGTTGGTGAGTTTCCAAGGTTTTCATACATAATATGAAAAAGGTTACAAGTAGCAATTCATGTCATAGGTCATAAGCAAGTAAGGTTATAGAACACATATCGTTACAACCAAACCTCGACTTGATTACAAGTATAAAAGATTGGCTAAGTGTATTTGGTTCCCATGATGAACAAGCATACGTCATCAGGAGTCGGCAATACCTCGACTTTAGCACCAAATAGGCTTGTCAGGCCCAAAGATCTAAGACGTCGCCAGGCTAGCAATAGTTAATGATTGTAAACAAACTATGTATCTCATATAATCACTTACAATACACAAATAACCATGACAAAATAATAAGCTGAATTGCATGTGATTTACAAGTCTCAAATGTGTATAAGTGTATCATGTATAAGCAATCATGTTTCACCCCAAAATAGTGTGAAAATATGAAAAGGGGCAAGGAAACTCACATGTCAAAATAAGTATTTAATGAGGATCAATAAGAATAATATATGTCATTCCAAAATAACACGTCACAAGGCACCTAAATATATAAATATTACAAGATTTAGGTTAATATATGATTAACGAGTTAACGTGAACTATGGTATTAGAATTTGGGGATTTACAAATAAATAAGATTTGTGAACTCTTTAGTAAAACACTATTTATAAAAATTTTTAAAGGAATTAAATCCTTTATAATAATTTGTGAAATTTGATTATAAAATATATAAACGTTTTTAGTCCTATAATTATCATGATTAATCCATCATTATAAAATATATAGTGACTAAATAATGAATAAGTAATTAAGCTATTATTTAAAATCTATTTTTTTATAAAAATAAACTAAGTATTAATATATGTTTGATAACGTGTAAAAAGAAAAGAAAGATGTTAAAGTATTTATAATAATAAATTTACAGAAAATAATGTGGATGATAATAAAAATATTTGAAGTTTGTAAACATCATTTTATATTTATAAAAATTTTTCATAATTAAAATATGGCTGAAAAGGCCTTTAAAAAAATAATGCAGGTCACTGGGTTCGAACCCGTGACCTTAAGTGTGGAATGGGAGTGTGAAACCATTAGGCTGGGTAGCCTATGCCTGTTAAGGCTTGGTTTCCATTTCATAAAACACCAAAAGCCTTGAACCCCAAATTCACATAAACCCTAGAATGTTTGTGAATCAAATTGAACATCAATTCAATGTTATCAATCAAATTAAGTTTAGGGCTTTTGTTCCTCATGTGAAATCGAGTATATGTATGTATTCAATTACCCGAATATGTTTGAATCGAAGGTGATCCTAATCGAAGATGAAGTCGCGGCCGAGGTATTCAATGGATGAGAAATACGCAATGAAAATCCAATTAAACTTGCAGATAGCTTCGAATGATGATCCAGATGCAAAGCCCCTTGTCAATTTGAGTTAAACTTGTTCGGAGATTGGGTTTCGATAGAGTTGCAGAACTGCGATGAATGTGGTGATTGAATTCGAAGATTTTGTTTGTTTCAGGTGTATTTGGTATCGATAATAGCTTTAGACTAGGCAAACGTTCGATTATGAGCCATTTAATTTGATTATTATTAAGTTTTAATTGCCAAACGATTCGGGTGTTGATGGTGAACGGTTTCCATACTCAAACGACTCCATAACCGTTTTTAAACTCAAATTAAAGTGTACATAATGGTTCAAAACGTTTCCCCGAAGCTTTTGGCATCTTTTGGACTTGAAATTGGAGGTCAAACGGCCGTTTTTGGCCTTGCCGGAGCTTCGCCGGCCGGCGGCCGGAAAATCGGGGTGAAGGGCGGTGGGTTGGGTTTGTTTTTAATTAATTACAGAAATGGTCCCTCTAGTTCGCTTTGTATCAATTTATGCTTTAAACTCTTATTTTAAGTTTCAAAATTAACAAAGCACCCCCTTAACTTAGATAAACTTTAAGTTTTAAACATTATTCTTTTTTTTAAACTTTTATAGTTACTAATTGTTATTGTTTATACTATTAGTATTTTAGTTATTATTATTATTAGTTTATTATTATTATTATTATTATTATTATTATTATTATTATTATTATCGTTCGATTTAATATTTTATTTATTAACTTTTATATATTAAAATTTAATGTCAACTAAGGAATATGCATAAATAACTCATAAATTTCAAGATTGGCAACAATAGCCCTTATAAGAATAACAAGATTAACTTTTAATTAACAAAAATATGAGATGTTACACTACCTACTGTGAAAATTTCGTGATATGTACATTAGCATAACTACTAAAATAAATTTTATAGTTTGAGGTGCTAAAAATATTAAAGAAAATACATTTTCCTAAACTATAAATATTTTTGTTTATAGGTTATCATTGGGAGTAAAAGGTGAGATTCATAGTCCCATTTTATTTTTATAAACTTTTGGGGGAAAAAGCATACTGTTTTATGAATTGATGCATTATTGAGATTTTTGAGATTTACTGTCATTTATGTTACAACCATTAATTCGGATGTGGAACCGTTAGATAATATTGGTAGCGCTACTTAGGAAAATGTTTCCTGCATCAACAGGATGAGTGTTGTGATGCTATATTATCTGATTTATGAATTATGATATGACAGATATGAATGATCTGATTGCTAAGTAAGGTTTGGTTGTATCTAATGCATCAATGCTATTTGCTTATAATAAACCTGTGAACTCACCAACTTTGTGTTGACTATTTTGAGTATGCTTTTTCAGGAGTTCATCATGACTAACAGCTTAATGTTCTCTTTTGATGTGTATAATGGCTGGGGAGAGATAATGGGAAAAGTTTGTGTAAATCTGACAGTTAACCTGTGTGACCTTAGTGTATCGGTGGATGCTCATTTCCATCGTCTCTGAAGATGTAGCTGTTAGATTTTTATGATGTAATAGGATTATATTATTTTCAAATTTTGACTGTTATGAATTAATGTAATCCTAATCTTTATGTTATGTTATGAATCATGTTATGTTTATGTGATATTTGTTTAAAATTTATGGATCAATGAGTTCTGATCAAACAAGTCACACCCTAAGCATTTCACGCTTCCGCCGGGATGTGACAGGTTGGTATCAGAGCCATTGGTTATAGAGAATTAGGTATCATGAAATGCCTAGACTATAACTATAAGCTCATATCAGTATGATTATGTGTATACATGAATTTGTGTGATTTCATGAATATTCTAACATTTTCTCTTAATAAATTTAAAGGCAAAAGATTTATAATATGTGGACATAAGTAACTAATTGTTTTGTTCAAATTATGAAAAGATTTGTTTTGCAGCTATGAGTACTGATAACTATCCCAATGAGACTGACTCATCCGAATATTCGGACTATAACGATTATAAAGAACTTACACCTGAACCTGAACCTCAGCAAGTCTTAGAACCTCCTCAAACCAAAGTTGAAAATAATCATAAGCCCAAATTTTATGTCCGTCATGCACCGGTAACAGTATGGGGGTATACCATTAAAACTCCCAGGAAAAAGGTACGACCCGGAAACAAGTTCAAAGCTAAGCAAGATAAAGACGAAGAAATACAAAAGATTGATTCCCCCAAGAATGAAGAAAGAGAGGCTAAAAGACAAAAGGTGGATGAAGACCAAATCGCAGCAGCTCAACAAACTCTTAAACAGCTTAAGAAAATTCAACGAGGAATCAAGAATATTCAGAAGGATGTTAAAGAACTGAAAGCACCCAAGAAAAACATCTTTTCAAGAATATGGAAATGAATGCATGGAAATTAGAAATTATCTTTTAACCCTAACATATGAAATCCCTAATAAGAACTTGAATGAAATATATCTTTTGTGTTTGAATTATTATTTGTTATGTGTTAGCTAGAATATTATTAAGAATCTAAAAATTCTTTTAATATTGACTACAATTAACTATAGAAAGTCATGCCGCCAAGAAGGAACACACAGCCCGTAAGAAGAACGGCGCGAGTGGGACGACCTAGAACCAGACTTGGGGAAGAAACTCCTATAAACCCGACCACCAATGAAGATGAAAGAATCTCACGGATAGTGTCACAGCAATTAGAGGCTGTCATACCCATACTGGTAACCCAGCTTCAACAAAACCTAAACATCGGAACAACAACACCAGGCAACGAGATACCCATGGACGATACCATGAGAGAACAACCAGAAGAGGAAGCTATAACTGAAAAAGGATGTTCTTACAAGACTTTTATGTCATGTAGGCCCCGGGAATTTGATGGTAGAGGCGGGGCTGTACAAGCCCTACGCTGGTTAGATGAGATGGAATCAACCCTAGAAATCAGTAAATGTGCCAATAACAACAAAACCTTGTTTGTTTCGCATGCATTAAAAGGGGAGGCAAATCCTGGTGGAAAATGGAAATACACACTAAAGGTAGGCATGTCATGAATGAATTAAGTTGGGAAGAATTCAAGGGTTTAGTTATAGAAAAATACTGTCCTTATAATGAAATAGAGAAATTAGAAACCGAATTCTTAGCTTTAGAAATGAAAGGAGCAGCATATCGAGAGTACACTGACAGGTATAATGAACTCTCAAGGTTAGTACCACATCTAGTGGCCCCAAAATAAAAAAGGATAGGAAGATATATTTGGGGATTAGTGCCACAAATAAGGGGACTAGTAAAATCTACTATGCCCAAGACCTTTCAAGATGTCATAAGCCTATCGGGGAGCTTAACAAATGAAATGATAAGAAACGGATCATTAAGTAACCCTAGATCAGGAGAAAAGAGAGAGTGGAGTGATGATAATCCAGGAGGAAGATTTAGAGGAAATCCTCAGAAAAGAATAGTTCGACAGCCCACCCGGAACTTCTTAGGAATGACACGGGAAAAGAAACCATAAGCAGAAAACAAGCCATGGTGCAGTACTTGCCAGAGATATCATCAAGGCAATTGCGCAATGGTAATCTGTTACAACTGCAAGAAAAAGGGACATATATCCCGAGACTGTAAAAGCCCCACAAATCCAAAACCAGTCTGTTATCAATGTGGAAACGAAAACCATCGTCGGAACGAATGTCCACAATTAAAGGGAAAGGCTTCGGTCAACCAGAACAACCCTCGGAGAAGAGCATTCGTGATGCAAGCGGAAGAAGCTCGACACGAACCAGAGGTTGTCACGGGTACGTTTCCTATAAACAATCAGTACACTACTGTACTATTCGATACTGGAGCAACCCGTAGTTTTGTTTCAAATACGTTTAGACCACTGCTTAACTTAACCTCAGAAAAGTTAAATCAAAAATATATGATAGAACTAGCTGATGGTAAGATGATTGAAGCTTATGAAATCATTCCTAATTGCATTATGAATCTAGATGAAAACTATTTCAATATAGATCTGATTTCTATTGATTTAGGAGGATTTGATATTGTTGTGGGAATGGTCTGGTTAAGTAAAAATCAGGCTGAAATAGTATGTGGTAAGAAAATGATCAAGATTCCTCTGACTAATGAAAATAGAACACTTATGGTGAAAAACCTAGAGGTGTCATAAAGATAATTTCCTGTAAGAACGCACAAAAATATTTAAGGAAGAAATGTTTAGCTTTCCTAGCTCATATTGTTGACACCAAAATAGAAAAAGTAAACCTAGAAAATGTTCCAATTGTCAATGAATATTCTGATATATTTCCTGATGAATTACCTAGTTTACCACACCTCGTCAAGTAGAGTTCAAAGTTGAATTGATACTAGGAACAACCCCTATTGCTAAGGCACCCTACCGTTTAGCACCCACAGAGATGAAGGAATTAATGAGCCAACTTCAAGAATTACTGGACAAGGAATTTATACGCCCTAGTGTATCACCCTGGGGAGCACCGGTTTTATTTGTTAAGAAGAAGGATGGAACGTTTAGAATGTGTATAGACTATAGGGAACTCAATAAGGTAACTGTGAAGAATAGATATCCCTTACCTAGAATAAACGACCTATTTGATCAGTTACAAGGATCTAGTTACTTTTCAAAGATATACTTAAGATCAGGATATCATCAGTTAAGAATACAGGATGAGGATATACCAAAGACATCATTCAGAACAAGGTACGGACATTATGAATTTCTGGTAATGCCATTTGGATTAACCAATGCTCCAGCCATATTTATGGATCTGATGAATAGGATATGTAAGCCCTACTTAGATAAGTTTGTCATAGTTTTTATAGATGACATTCTAATCTATTCTAAGAATAAGGAGGATCATGAACAGCACTTAAGGTTGACATTGGAATTGTTAAGGAAAGAAAAACTATATGCAAAATTCTCAAAATGTGAATTCTGGAAAAGGGAGGTGCAATTCCTTGGACACATAGTCAATCAAGAAGGTATACAGGTAGATCCAGCAAAAATAGAAGTTGTTAAGAAATGGGAGGACCCCAAAACACCGACAGAAGTACGCCAATTCTTAGGACTGGCCGGATATTATAGGAGATTCATAGAAAATTTTTCAAGGATAGCTCAACCCCTGACTGAATTAACTCAAAAGGACAAGCCATATGTCTGGGGAGAAAAGCAAAAGGTTGCATTCGAACTCTTAAAAAGTAAATTATGTAGTGCACCTATCTTGTCATTACCAGAAGGGACTGATGATTTTGTAGTATATTGTGACGCGTCCCGTCAAGGATTTGGATGTGTGTTAATGCAACGAAATAGAGTCATTGCCTATGCCTCTAGACAACTTAGGGGAAGTGAAAAGAATAACACTACTCATGATTTGGAATTAGGAGCAGTAGTATTTGCACTTAAGATCTGGAGACATTATCTGTATGGAACAAAGTGTACAATATATATAGATCATAAAAGTTTACAGCACATATTTGATCAGAAAATGCTAAATATGAGATAAAGAAGATGGATAGAACTATTAAGTGATTATGACTGTGAAATCAAATACCATCCAGGTAAAGCAAATGTAGTAGCAGATGCTTTAAGTAGAAAAGATAGGGTTATACCATTACGAGTACGGGCCATGAGAATGGAACTGCAATCAGACCTGTTAAAACAAATACGGGAGGCCCAACAAAAAGGTAAACTAGAGATAAAAGGACAAATAAAGGATTTGAAGGAGAATACAAATGGAATTCTAAAGTTCAAAGGAAGAACATGGATACCCGATGATGCTATGCTTAGAAGAATCATACTACAAGAGGCACATAAATCAAAATATTCTGTACATCCAGGAAATAACAAAATGTATAAAGATTTGAAAAGCCATTATTGGTGGCCTGGCATGAAGAAATCAGTCGGAGAATTTGTAGAAAGATGCAATACATGTTCAAGAGTTAAAGCGGAACACCAAAAACCTTCAGGATATCTACAACAACCCGAGATTCTAGAATGGAAATGGGACCAGATCACCATGGATTTTGTAACCAAACTACCAAGAACCTCAAGTGGATATGACACAATTTGGGTTATAATAGATAGATTAACCAAATCAGCACATTTCTTGCCAATCAGAGAAGATTATAAAATAGAGAAATTAGCAAGAATTTACATACGGGAAATTGTGTCCAGACATGGAATACCCATCTCATATCCGACAGAGACAGTAGATTCATATCAAGGTTTTGGCAAACCTTACAAAAAGCTATAGGAACCCAAATAAACCTTAGTACAGCCTTCCATCCGCAGACAGATGGACAAAGTGAAAGGACAATTCAAACATTAGAAGATATGTTACGTGCTTGTGCATTGGACTTTGGTGGCAACTGGGATATACATCTACCTTTGATAGAGTTTTCTTATAATAATAGCTATCATTCCAGTATTAGAACCGCCCCATTTGAAGCCTTGTATGGAAGAAAATGCAGATCACCACTATGTTGGAATGAAATAGAAGATAAACAACTTATAGGCCCTGACCTAATTCAAGAAACATCTGACAAAATCAAGGAAATCAAAAATAGACTAAAAGCAGCACGGGATCGACAGAAGAGTTATGCTGATAAAAGAAGAAAACCACTAGAATTTCAAATTGGAGATAAGGTCTATCTGAAAATATCATCCACAAAAGGAGTCTTTCGATTTGGAAAAAGGAGTAAATTAAACCCTAGATATGTTGGACCGTTTGAAGTCACTGACAAAGTTGGTCCAGTTGCATATAGGTTAGATTTACCCCAAGAATTAAGAGAGGTACACAACACGTTTCACGTGTCCAATCTGAAGAAATGTCTAACAGATGAGACATTAAAAATACCAGTTCAAGAAATAAAGATAGACAAAAAGCTTCATTTTACGGAAGAACCAATAGCCATATTGGACAAAGAAGTTAAAAGGCTAAGAAGGAGTAAAATTTCCATAGTAAAAGTTAAGTGGAATGCTAGGAGAGGACCAGAATATACGTGGGAAAGAGAAGATGAAATCAGAAGGAAATACCCCCATCTATTTTAAGTCAATGGTCAGATAAGTTCATCTCAAACTTAAGTATTACTATCCAAATAAATTTCGGGACGAAATTATTTTTACGGGGGGAGAATGTGACAACCCTAAGTATAGAATTTCATACGTTAGTATATTTTAAATAAACCATCATATTATTACGCTACACTTAGGCTAACTCATATAAACCATATATGTTTATGTACGTATATGTGTGGTGTACGTATGCATGTTTTCATTTTACTTATGCATGTGCTATCTTTGTTAAAATACACATGTATATTATATGTCTATGTGAATATATGTGTTACTCATTGCATGCTTGCATGCATGCACAAGAAATTACGTGTGCATGTATTTAAAAACATAATTCTTTGATATGGAACTATATATGATCAAAATACATCAACAATACAACATCAAACAAACCAAATACAACCCAACCAAACACCTCCAAAACAAAGGTAACATCAAGAGAACTTGACATCAACACAAATCTAAACAAATCTCTTACACGCAAACCTTAGACCAAAGTACCATCTAAGATCAAAAACCGGCTCATTAGCACCCTTAAACACCCGTTTAACAACCTTAAACACCCGGTTAACACCTTAAACACCCATTAATGACCTATGACTCAACTCCCTCTTTGCTTGACACCTATACCCACCTTACCACTAAGCTAAGCCACAACCCGCCACCTAGCACCCTAAGGACCGACTCACTAAGCCTATATCCTCCACCTCACACCCTAAGGCTAGACCTCATGATTGCACACTCCACTATTTGGAGAACTCGGCCGATGGAAACCCAAGACACCAAACCACAACCGAATACCCGCCGCCATTTGGTCGCCCCTCAATCTCCACCCCCACTCCTCACCTCACGGACACCATACACCACCACAATCATCCCCACTCTCGGATATCACCATAGCCACCGCATATTATCACCATTACCTACACATCTCTCGGTTGAATAGCAGCAACATCCAAGCCTCGTGTAAACACCATCTCCCGAAGATTATCAAGAACACCAAAACCAAGCAGATTCATAGGCCATCTTCACCATCTTCTCATACTCTCCCTCTGTCAAAATCAAGGTTTTAAACTCTAAAACCCTACTTGATTAAGGTTATAAAAGTTAAACATTTGTTTAGATGAACACATGTGATTAACCCTTTTGATTAAACACTCAAGATTTTTATAAAAACATATAAGTCAAACTAATTTTTCAGACAATGAGGAAGCTTTTAAGAATCTGAAATAAACAAAACAAACCTTAAAAATCAAATTTATAAAAAGAGATTATCAATAAAAGGGTTAAAAACCTAGATATAACTTGTTAAAACCAGTTCTTCATGTTAACAACTATGATTGTGGGAACAAACATTGAAAATATATTTAGAATATTAGGAAATAAAGTTCTGTAAATTTTGGTGCCATTCCTATAAATAAATTAATTTATATAAAATATCTAAGAATTTAAAAGGAAAAATCATGCTGGAAGAACTGACCCTGGCAAATGTGTGAAAAAACTATATATTGACTATTACAATGTAAAGAACTTACTGAGAAAGGTTCGTGACCTAACTCAAAAATATGCCCAAGATATGTATTTTTAATTATTCTGCCAACTGAAAATCGGGAAAATAACTTAAACTATGAAATAAATTATGAGAAATTTATAGAAAATATAAAAATCATAGTGGAACAGTCTGTGTAAGAATAAGAATTTTTGAGAATATACTGATATTTTTACTAAATATTGGTAAAATGAGAAAAATCATAAAAATTGACTCTGATATGACTTAGGATAGAAGAAAATTTTGAGAAACTATAAAAATTATGACAAATATTCTGACCAAATTTGAATAATTTTAGAGGCCCGAAGGTATTTCTAAAGAATTATTTAAATAATATAAAAATTATAGAAAATAGGCTGAAAATAATAATGAAATGAAATTTTTATATAATATGCCTAACATTAGAGTCTACCTACTGTGAAAATTTCATGATATGTACATTAGCATAACTACTAAAAATAAATTTTATAGTTTGAGGTGCTAAAAATGTTAAAGAAAATACATTTTCCTAAACTATAAATATTTTTGTTTATAGGTTATCATTGGGAGTAAAAGGTGAGATTCATAGCCCCATTTTATTTTTATAAACTTTTGGGGGGAAAAGCATACTGTTTTATGAATTGATGCATTATTGAGATTTTTGAGATTTACTGTCATTTATGTTACAACCATTAATTCGGATGTGGAACCGTTAGATAATATTGGTAGCGCTACTTAGGAAAATGTTTCCTGCATCAACAGGATGAGTGTTGTGATGCTATATTATCTGATTTATGAATTATGATATGACAGATATGAATGATCTGATTGCTAAGTAAGGTTTGGTTGTATCTAATGCATCAATGCTATTTGCTTATAATAAACATGTGAACTCACCAACTTTGTGTTGACTATTTTGAGTATGATTTTTCAGGAGTTCATCATGACTAACAGCTTAATGTTCTCTTTTGATGTGTATAATGGCTAGGGAGAGATAGTGGAAAAGTTTGTGTAAATCTGACAGTTAACCTGTATGACCTCAGTGTATCGGTGGATGCTCATTTCCATCGTCTCTGAAGATGTAGCTGTTAGATTTCTATGATATAATAGGGTTATATTATTTTCAAATTTTGACTGTTATGAATTAATGTGATCCTAATCTTTATTTTATGTTATGAATCATGTTATGTTTATGTGATATTTGTTTAAAATTTTGTGGATCAATGAGTTCTGATCAAACAAGTCACACCCTAAGCATTTCACGCTTCCGCCGGGATGTGACAGGTTCGTTCTTTTCTGGGCTTAGCGGGATATTACCGTAGGTTCATAGCGAATTTCTCGAAGATTGCTAAACCATTAACGGCGCTAACCCAAAAGAATCGACTCTTTGAATGGGGACCCGAGCAAGAAGAGGCTTTCGAGACATTGAAACGATAGTTGTGTAACGCTCCTATTCTCACACTTCCCGATGGGAACGATGACTTTACCATGTATTGCGATGCTTTTAATCAAGGTCTTGGTTGTGTTCTCATGCAACGAGGCAAAGTCATAGCATTCGCGTCAAGGCAATTGAAGGTTCATGAGGTGAACTACACAACCCACGATCTTGAACTTGGTGCTGTCGTTTTCGCTATGAAGATCTGGCGACATTATCTTTATGGGACGCAATGCATAGTCTACACCGAACATAAGAGTCTCCAACACGTGTTCAACCAAAAGGATCTCAACATGAGGCAAAGACGTTGGATTGAGTTGATTAGCGACTACGACTGCGACATTCGTTACCACCCTGGGAAGGCGAATGTTGTAGCCGACGCGTTGAGTCGCAAGGTCCATAACAAGGCTATCTCACTTCAAGAATTCGAGATCGAAGGCAATGGTTTGATACCTTAGGGGAATTTGATACCGAGATCCATGTGGATGTTAACGAGGCTACTATCATGCTTCAAAACATAAGGATTGATAGTGATCTCGAGTTATGCATTCACGAGGCTCAACAAGTGGCGTTAACCGACGAAGGGAAAGATGAAGATTTGGTGTTTAGCGTTCGGTCGCAACTGAAGACAAAACCGAACGGCATGTGGTACTTCTTGAATTGACTTTGGATTCCAAATCGTGATAACCTTCGACACTTCATTATGAACAAAGCTCATCAAACTTGAAATTCTATTCATCCTGGCTCCGATAAGATGTACATGGACCTGCGTGGTCAATACTGGTGGCCTGGAATGAAGAAAGATATCGCGTCTTATGTTTCCAAGTGTCTCACGTGTGCAAGAGTCAAAGCCGAGCATCAACGACCAAGTGGTTTACTTGAACAACCCGAAATCCCTATGTGAAAATGGGAACATATCTCCATGGATTTCATAACCAAGTTACCTCGTTCTCCTCGTGGTCATGATAGTATATGGGTGATTGTGGACCGTTACCAAGACGGCACATTTCATACCTATACGAGACACATACAAAGTTTCAAGACTGGCTCGCATCTACATTGACGAAATTGTGAGTAGTCATGGCGTGCCGTTGCACATCATATCCGACCGAGACGCTCGTTTCACTTCACACTTTTGGTCGTCTATGCAATAACTTTTGGGTACTCAATTGAATTTAAGTACGACTTACCATTCTCAAACTGATGGTCAAACTGAACGAACAATTCAAACCCTTGAGACAGCTATGTGTCCTTGACTTTGGTGGTGATTGGGATATGCATTTACCGCTCGCGGAATTTTCGTATAACAATAGTTATCACTCAAGTATCAAGATGGCACCATTCGAGGCTTTGTATGGTCAAAAATGTCGTTCTCCGATATGTTGGAGTGACATTGGGGAAAATCTCACCACTGGTCCTGAACTTATTCAAGAAATGACCGACAAAGTTTCCAAAATTCGAAATAACCTTGAGGTGGCTAGAAGTCGCCAAAAGAGTTATGCCGATAAAAGACGCAAACCATTGGAGTTTAAAGTCAACGACATGGTTCTTCTTAAGGTCTCTCCATGGAAGGGTGTTGTACGTTTTGGGAAGAAGGGTAAGTTAGCCCCACGCTTTGTAGGACTTTTCAAGATTCTGAAAAGAATTGGGAAAGTGGCTTACAAACTGGAACTACCTTCTGAACTTAGCGGGGTTCATCCTGTCTTCCATGTCTCAAACCTGAGGAAATGCCTGGCTGATGAAAATTTGCATGTTCCTCTCGAGAAAATTCAAATAGATAAGTCATTGCATTTCGTTGAGAAGCCTATTGAGATTATGGACCGAACCTTGAAAAAGACCCGAACAACTACCACACCGATCGTCAAAGTCCGTTGAGAAAACAAATGTGGAGCTGAGTTCACTTGGGAACGTGAGGAGCATATGAAAAAGATGTACCCGCATTTGTTCGTTTAGTCCATTCTTAATTTCGGGACAAAATTCTTTTATGTTGAGGAGACTGTAACATCTTGTAATGTTGGGTTAGTTTAAAAGTTAATGTCGTTAAATGCGTTCACAACCCTCAATTTCACCTTAAACGTTCGGGACGAACATTAAAACTTAATAATAATCTAATTAAACTCACATAAACAATCATCTAAGTAATCCTAAACGTTCACAACCCTCGATTTCACCTGAAAACACACGAGCAAACCGATTCAACCACTCACTTTGTTGTGACCTGCAACTCACTCGAACACTATCATCAGGACATCAAAACTCGAAATTGTTAAGGGGCTTTTGGTCTAGTTCGTCACTCGAAGCTATCCTCAAGGTTAATTGGATTATCATCGACACTTACACATCATACACCCATCTTTCGGCCGCGACGAGTTCATCGTGTGTTCTTGTCATCATCTTCAATCAAAACGGGTAATTGAATCCACCTAAACACTCGTCCTTACATGGGGAGCAAAAGCCCCATGATTATCACCATTATCAAAATCAAGTTGATGTTCAATTTGATCAAGTGATTCTAGGGTTTATGCGATTTAGGGGTTTCCATTTAATTTGTGTTTATGAAATATGAGAACTGGGTTCTAACAGGCTTAGGCGCCCTCGCCTACTGGTTAAGATCATGCTCTCTCATCCTTGAGGTCCCGGGTTCGAACCCGGGCACCCTCAACATATTTTTTTAGGCTTTTTCAGCCTTTAAAAAAATATAAAAAATTTTCTGAAAATTATAAAAAGTAGTTTTGTAAACTTTGTTTATTTTTAAAGTTATCTCATATTTTCTACAAATTTATCACCTTAAATACCTTAACAATTTTCTTATAAAATAATATTAACAAATATTATGCTTAGTTTATTTTTATAAAAAATAGACTTTGTATAATATTTTAAATCATTTAATTATTATTTGATCACTATACATTTTATAATTATGGATTAATCATGATAATTATAGAATTTATATATTTTATAATTAAACTTCACAAGTTGTTATAAAGGATTTAATTCCTTTAAAATTTCATAAATGATATTGTTCTTTGACTATATATATATATATATATATATATATATATGATCTCACTAGGTAACGTTATTTAATTATTAAAACCCCCAAATACCAAGTTGAAACCCTAGTCCTCGTTGATTCGTTAAACTCATTACAATAAAACTTAAATCTTGTAAATATATATACTTAGGTACTTTGTGAAGAACTACGTCAATTATATATTTTTGACCAAGTGAGTATTTCTATACCCCTTTTTATATTTTTCACACTTTGGAGTGAAACATGTTACCTTATAATCGTTGCACTTGTAAAACGTTTGATTCTTGTAAACTTATGGCAATTCACTTGTATGTTGTGGTTAGTTGATCTTTATAGCTACCATGTAATGTCAATTATATGTACAATCATTAACTATTGCTAGCCTGACGACGTCATAGATCTATGGGCCTGACAAGCATGTTTGGTTGATCCAAGTACACTTAGCTAATCTTATATACTTGTAAACGTTTGAGACTTGTAAAACTGTCAAAGTTTGATTGTGCATTCTGTCTTACATCCCTAGTTATTTTGTTCGCTAATTTCATGACATGAATTGTCATATTTTATATACTTATGTATTGAAAACTATGAAAATCTCACCAACATTATTGTTGACCTTTTATTTTTAATATGTTTCAAGAAACGCCCAAGTTTGATGCACTTTTGAAGCTTATACACATCTAGGATTGGACCTAGTTAAATAAATGGATTTCCTTGAATAATTTTACATCTTATGTTACTTTCATGTTTGAGACTTATGCTTGTAATGTTACATTGGAAACTTATGATTATAATATTTGGATTTAATAATAGCGTTATGTGGCTGTGAACGATCTTAACCCTCACATCTCGACGTTTTCGCCGTCAAGGTTGGGGTGTGACAATTTGGATATGGGGGGTTGATTTTTAAACACTTTCTCATTTCTACACCACCATATACACCAACATGATATGACTGCTTGCACTAGTTTCTTTTTCTTATGTGAGGCTTGAATATGCTTATAAATATCCAAGATATCCTTGACCGAGAATGCAAAAATCGGTGGAATTCCTAGACAATCCCCAATTATGAGCCAGATGTGGGATGCAAATTGACACGAGACAGTACATGTTCTGTCATAGAGGGCTTCATTACAGACTGGACAAAGGTCGCTTGTAAGGGATGTCATTCTTTTTTTTAAAGCCTCTCGAGTTGGAATTTTATCCATAAAAACCCTCCACATAAAAATATTTACTTTAATGGGAACCCAATAATTCCATTCAAATATGTTTGAGGAACTACAATTCCAATTATCAATATGATGCCTAATGGATTTAGTAGAGAATATATTTTCTTTCCCCACCATCTATATCCACTTGTCTTTAACATTTAAGAGATTAATAGAAGACAAAAGGTTTAAAAGAGATGATATATCCATTTAGGTTATTAGGACACATTTTTTCCTCTTTCTATATATGTGTATAAAAAAATTAAAAGCAGAATGTTGTTCTAATAACTTTTTTTTGAACATCAAACGTATGACCATGCATTGGAGAATAGGTGTTATCTTAATCAGGGATTCAGGCCCACCTATTCGTTTCCCCGCCGAGACCGCACCCCCAACCCCCTCAGGAGGAAACCCATTGTTGAGAAAACTCTCTGGCTCAACCCTGAGCATTTTACTCAGAGTGAGACTTAAACCCATGACTTACCTTTATTTACATATCATTGGTATTTTAACTTAAACAATTGAACTAAGGGGTCGTTTGGTTCGCAGAATGTTTTGCTAAGAAAATGAAATTGGAATTGAAATTGGAATTGGATTCTTGTTAAAAATAATAACATGTTTTGTTGGTTAATTTTGAATGAAATTGGAATTTTAATTTTGAACATTCCATTGGATTGTTAAACATTCCATGAGTAAGTGGAATGAATGTGAATTCCAATGAATGAGGGAAAATTTTTCAATTCCAATTCCGTTGGTTGACCTACCAAACATAATTTTAGATGAAAAATTTTTTAATTCCAATTTTAATTCTTAAAAATTATATGAATCAAACGGGCCCTAATGATCATTGATTTATGACATGTCCCATAAAAATATGTTAGTTAAGAAATTTTTTTAAACAAACCAAAAAAGAGCATGTGCTTCTCACTCCTGACTCCTGAGTCCACCTACCTCACATTTGTCGTATATGCAAAACTAACATCATTCATCACTTCCACCAATGCGCCCACACATTCTGAATCACAGTCATCAAAAGCATCACAAACGCTCGATAAAAGCACCCATTCTTCAACCTCCTGTTCAAACAACTTCAGCTCCATAAACCACCACAAATCAACCTTCAAATCCAATCGAACATGACGACTCAAGCTGAAACGATCCTGGAGCCATGGCACGATCTGACCGGAAAAGTGGTGTTCGTGACCGGAGCATCGTCGGGAATCGGAAAAGAGTTCTGTCTGGATTTAGCGAAAGCTGGATGTAAGATCATCGCTTCTGCTCGGAGAATCGATCTGTTGAAGTCGCTGTGTGATGAGATTAACGGAATGAAGGTGAAATCTGGTGCATCGGGATCGGAAACGGTGGCGTTTAGAGCTTTTCCGGTGCAGTTGGATGTTAGCGCCGATGAGAGGACCATTGAAGCTGCTGTGGAGAAGGCGTGGGGGGCGTTTGGGCGTATTGATGCGTTGATTAATAATGCCGGGATTTCAGGTACCTTCTAGAATCTGTTTGTTTGATGCCATGTTTGGGATTTGCTTATTTTACTTTTAAAAATTTTTGATAAAAATAACTCTGCAGAATTACATATATCCTCCTCTAAAAATAAAAAAAAATACATATTTTCTCAAAACATAAATATGCATAAATTACAATGATTTTAAAGTATGTTTTGGAGATGTATGTAATTTCACAAGTTTATTGGGGGAAATATGTAATTGCCCCAAATAACTTAATAACTTATGACTTTTGAAATAGAGTTTCTAAAAATTGTTTGAATTAGCTTATAAATTAAAAGGTTGTAAAATTATAAAAACCAATATGTTGTCTAGAACGGATAGAACGGTAACCGAAGGAGCCCATTTCTTTGCCTTCTCCTTTCTTACATTTCAAGCATGTGTTTCGTTTACATTCTAACTATTTTCCAATAAGGAGAGTTAATAAGAGGTAAAATGTAGAGGATTAAAAAGAGGTAGTAGAAGGGTATAATAAAAAATTAGATTATAAGGAGTTTTTAAAATTTAATAAGTAACCCTTTTTACTTTATGAAAACTTTTTTTTATTTTATATGAAAAGTTAATTTGAAAAACATTTTTGAGATTGTCAAATAATTTTTTTGATTTAGTAAATTCTTAAAATTTATTAAGTCAAGAAAAGTTATTAAGTCAAAAGTATGTTAAAAATAAGCAATCCCAAACACCCACCAAATAGTATGTGTTTCTTGTCAAATATTACTTGAGATGGATTAGAATGTTTGGTAAGGTTGATCTTTTTTTTAAGAGTCAATTACACGGACAGTCCTTAGGTATGCACATATTACAACTTTAGTCTCTACTTTCAATAAATTACAGATGCGGGCTTATACTTTGCATGGTCTGTACACGGGTAGTCCCTGACATTAACAGAGGTTAGGTTTCTTAGTTAAGTCAATTTAAAATTACCAAAATACCCTTAAATAAAAAATTAAAAAGACCCATATAATTTAAATAAAACCAACCCACCCCTACCCCACCCCACTTCATCATTTTCTTCTAACTCATTAAAAGCTCTCTCTTTAGCTCTCTTTCTCTCTCTCTCTAAAAACTCCATCTCTTTAAACTAAATCACCCCAAACCATCATCTCCAGTCGCACCGCCACATCGCCACACCTATCGCCACCTCCGGTCAACACCCACCTGCGACCACCACCTCCGGTCAACACCCACCTGCGACCACCACCTCCGGTCAACACACACCTGCGACCACCAACTCCGGTCAACACCAAGCTGAAACAGCCAATCGTAACCTCATCGTCTTCCTCCCTCCTGAAACCCAAATATGTGGCGGCTAATCTTCTTTGACAACAAGCTCCGCCACAACCGCCTGTATAACCAAGCTCGACCACAACCGCCGTTCGCCTTAATCATCACCCATCGATGATGCCTGAAATGTTAGGGGTCGATTTCGTCGGAGTAACCGATCCCCGTCACAACCGTCGCTAAACTGCAGCCGTTTCTAGATTTGCCTTCCGACGACATGCCGACATCCATCTTGACGGAGGCCAGAGATCCACTATCGACCAAGAATGAATACTATCTTGATATCTTTGCAAAACCCATTTGATTTTTAGTGGGGTATATTTCTAGTTTCAATATTTCAAATGATGGTGATGTTTGATGATGGTGGTGGTGGTGATGGTGGTAGTCTTGGTGGTGTGGGGGTGATGGCGTACACGAAACGAGGGGATATTTGTTAGAAGGGTATTTTGGTCATTTTTTAAAAGTTAACAGAAAACTTAACCTCTGTTAGCGTCGTGGACTACCTGTGTGCATACCATGCAAAGTATAGGCCCGCATCTGTAATTTATTGAAAGTAGGGACTAAAGTTGCAATACGTGCATACCACAGGACTGTCCGTGTAATTTACTTTTTTTAATGACAATAAAACTAGAAACTTATGAAACAAAAACAAAACTTATAGATTATAAGCAGTTGGTGGTGACTAGTGATATGAAATTTAGTTAACGCTATGTTCCCGAGTTCATTTAAGAAGAGAAAAGAAAGGAAATGGAAGGAAAAAAATAAGAAGTTGTGTTCTAGAGTTTTTTTTAATGGAAGGAAAGTTAAAAAGTTGTGTTCCCGCGTTCACTTATGAAGAGAAAAGAAAGGAAATGGAAGGAAACGGAAGGAAAATGAAGGCTAAAATCAATATTTCCAAATCAGGAAGAAATGGAGAGAAAAGAAAAGAAAGAAAAGAAAAGAAGAGAAGAGAAAAGGAAATAAAAGAAAAGAAACTATTTTCTTTCTTTTCTCTCGTTAACTAAACTTGGGAATATAGCATAAGACTTAGGACGAAAGGAAAATCTGGTTGAACATTCACACGAGTTAGGAGGTCGGAGGTATGGACTATGGAATGCACGTTTCTCGAGATTAGTCGGATTTTTAGCATCATGGAACCTCGCAGGTTCAAGGGGCAGCGCTAAGGGGTCCAGGACCGACCAAACCCAAAACCGACCCAGGTTCATTGGTTCAACCTGGTACCCCCAACCCGGTTCCGACCAGGTATAATCCTACGCTTCCAAACTGGGTTCCCTCGTCCACTCACTCGGGTTCTCCATGACCAGACCCGAACCCGGCCCGGTTCAACCTGCTATGGATTTGTCATATTATTTATAAATTACATAATATGAACCTGGGTTGGACCCGACCCGAAACATGGGTTGAAATTTGTTGACAACAACCCAAACCGGGGTTCAACCCAACCTGCTTTGGATTCCGAACCCGGTTTATGCACCTCTACCCCTTGGTGGAGATCTCGTTATTGAGTGGCAATCACAAACAGCTAAACTTCACCCTTTGAATATGTGTGGGGACCCATAATTTCTTTTACAGGGGTCAATCTTTGAATATGGGTTGTGAATCAGGGTCACTCTTCGTAAATTACACATAAAAAAAGAGTATCAGATACTAGATGAACGTAAAAGAAAAACTTTTAGGATCACCTGAGCCAGATACACGATACATGGTCCTACCCTGAACCTTGAATAATTAGAATTATCACCTCTACCCTTTAAGAGTGACCACATAACACTTAAATGTGTTTAGTACATGTAGAACTGTGTATGTTACCTAAATCTTATTATACAAACTTAGACATACCAAAATTTCAAAGGAATGATGTCTACTTATTGATGAATTTTTCGTGTGAGTTCAACTTTCTTTTCTTTCCTTGTAAACATGAGCTAAACTTGAATTATGTAACTAGGTCAACCCCGAAACCCTTTGGACTTTGAAGAGAAAGACTGGGAATATATCTACAGGACAAACCTAACCGGGTCATGGTTGGTAGCAAAACATGTTGGTATACGCATGCGTAAAGCTAAACAAGGTGGTTCAGTGATCAACATTTCATCCATTGCTGGCACTAATCGCGTTTATTTGCCAGGAGGTGTTGCTTATGCTTCTTCAAAGGCAGCTGTCAATACTATGACACAGGTAACGATACGAATTCACCTAACATTTTATATGTAACTGTCCGGTCCACCTTAACTGTGACAAGATGGGCTGACCGGGCTTGTTTGGTAATGGTCTAAATGGGTAATCTTTATGCAACCCGAGTTAACAGTTTTTGTCAAAATTTTTATTTTTTAGTATAAATATTTATTTAGGTTCTACGCTTTAAGAATATACTATGGACAACTTTTAGACTTTTTACTCATTTGACCTGTTTCCTTAGCTTTATTTTCTTGATCTCACCCATTTTCACACGTTATTGATAAAACATAACCCATATTGACCCGTGTTCTTAAATGTTAAAATTGACCTGGACCATTGTGGGATTCACCTTATTTTGTGTGTTTACATGATGTGTTACCTTAAATCAATTGATATGAACAATGCAACAGGTGATGGCAATGGAATTGGGAACCTACAACATAAGAGTTAACTGCATAAATCCTGGAATTTTCAGAACCGAAATCACTCAAGGACTGGTAGACAAGGACTGGTTTAACAACGTGACTTTGAGAACAGTTGCTATGAAGACTCTCGGCACGATAAATCCCGCATTGACAGCTCTAGCGCGGTATTTGATCCACGATTCTTCGGTATACGTGACGGGAAGCTGTTTTATTGCTGATGCTGGTACAAGCTTGGCAACAATTCCTATTTTCTCATCACTATGAAACTAATACTTTTGTTTTTGGTCAAAACTTAGAGGAAATGAAATCCTTGTACACTGTCATTGTTATTCTTATTGTTGTTATTGGGGATCACTTGTGTATTTATCTTTGATGCACATGAATGAGATCGGGACACTTTTACATGTTTACTGTTTGGTCACACAAAAGTGATGTCGAACCACCAAAGTTTGGTGTTTAACTTGAAAACCAGAATTTGGTGGTGTAAATGTGACACTATAAATGGGATTATGGATCTTGTGATAATTTATGATAACTTATGATAATTGTTAAGTATTGTGGGGACTAGATGTAAACAAATCGCAAGGACTAGTATTCAACAACAATATTATTAATTAACATGACGCTCAATAAACTAGAATATCTCCATCTTATGGAGGTGATCTTGAAGTAGGATACAATAATGTAATCAATTCTTCTTGGTGGATGAAACACCAGATGAATTTCAAAGGTGAGTAATTGCATTTCTTGGGGTGATACCGGGGAATGGTATAAAGTTATTTAAGAAACAGTAGTAATACAATGGTGAATTGTTTGAGAACAGTATTTAAAGATTCGAGAGTGTGCATCCAAGTTGTTTGGTGAAATGCTAGAAGAAAAAAAAATGAATGTTGATGGATATAGCCCAAACGAAGAATACTCCCTCAAATCCTGGGACGCGATTTATGTTAGGCTTCAATAGGAAAGAAGAAGAAGAATTTACAATCCAAGCTAACTACTTCTGTTAGCCGGGTACTTCTTATAGAACCGTTAAGTCGTTACATTCGGTTATCATTATTACACAAAACACCCCTAACAATTGATCAATTACAATTAGCCCCCTCTACTAAGCAACTAACCGTTACATCCTAACAATAACCCCCCCCCCCCCCCCCCCAATGTTTTTTTTAAAAAAATTGTGTCCTCAAAAATCAAAAGAGGGAAAACGTAAACGAAATTCAGCCTCAAATTCCCACGAAGCATCAGTAATCGGCAAATCTTGCCAATGCACCAGAACTTGGCAAACCATACGATGTCCACGCTTCACTAAACGGTGGTCAATCACGGCACGAGGTTGTAAGATAAAGCAGGGTGCTGCTGGAAGGGGAATCACCGGCTGATGCGAACCATGTGCACGCTTCAGTAAGGAAACATGAAAGGTGGGGTGAATCATTGAATCCGGAGGAAGGTCCACCCGATAAGCACAATTACCCAGGTTTTCCACTATCAAGAAGGGACCATAATATCGAGCTGCAAGCTTTGGATGACGATGCAATTTTAAAGATGATTGAACAATGGGTTGTAATTTGACAAAGACCCAATCACCAACCTTAAACACACGATCAGAACGGTGGTTATCGGTCATTTGCTTCATTCGATTCCGAGCATTATTCAAAGGGCGCTTAAGAGTTTGAATCATTGACTCCCTATCACGATGCAACTCTTCCACAGAAGCGATCGTCGTGTCAGAAGCAATAAAGGAATATGGATGTTGGGCTTAAAGCCGAATAGAGCTTCAAAAGGAGACATTTAATTATGGCGTGGTATGAAGTGTTGTACCACCATTGAGCGAGAGGCACCCATTTAACCCATTGTAAGGGTGTATCCATTATCATGCAAAGTAAATACGATTCAAGACAACGATTCAGGACTTCAGTTTGACCATCAGACTGTGGGTGGTAAACGCATGAATTCCTGCCAAAACTTGCTGATAAAAATTGGGTCTCTGTCAGATACAATTGTGTTTGGATTTCCATGGATCTTGAAGATATTATCAAGATAGATTTGAGCTAGAGAAGTTGCCGTATAAGGGTGGGCAAGAGGAATAAAATGACCAAATTTGGTAAGACGATCAACCACCACCCAAATGGTATTTTTACCTTGAACCTTCGGCAATCCAGATATAAAATCCATGGTGATGTCAGAGAAAATAGATGTTGGAACAGGTAAAGAGGATAACAACCCTGGTGTAGCCATCGTTTCATATTTAGCCCTTTGACACGTGACATATTGCTTGATTGCTAAGTGAACATCCTTGTAACATCCCTTCCAATAAAACAATTCCTTAAGTCGATACAAGGTAGCTCGAAATTCAGAAATGCCCCCTGAAGAAGGTGCATGACAAAGGTCAATGATATCAGCACGCAATGCTGGATCTTTCCCAATCAAAATCTTGCCTTTTCTTGTCAACACCTTCCCATCCCAGTTTCTATTCTTAATAGTGACACCATTGAGTAATTGTTGCATCAATTGAAATAATTGATCATCATTAGACCATGATTGTTATATACGATCCCACAACAACAGTTGAATAGAACTCATGGTCATGGATAGCAGATATAAACCCGAGACTCTTGATAAAGCATCAACAACCTTATTCTCAACTCCTTTTTTGTATGATATCTCATAGTCATACCCCATTAACTTGGATAACCAAGTTTGCTGTAAAGGGGTGATGATCTTTTGATCCAAAAGATGCTTCAGACTTTGTTGATCCATTTCAATCACAAAATGGCTCAAGATGAGGTAATGTGCCAAGTTTTAACAGGTAATAGAATAGCTAAAAGTTCTTTTTCATACACGGATAAAGCTTGTTGGCGTATGGAAAGAGCTTTACTAATGAAAGCAATCGGGTGACCATCTTGCATAAGCACGACACCCAAACCTTTAGATGAAGCATTTGTTTCGATCACAAAGGTTTTAGAAAAGGTAGACAGGGCTAGCACAAGAGAAGAAGACAACGCATGTTTGAGGGAATCAAATGCTATCTGTGTTGTAGAATGCCATTCATATGCATCTTTCCTCAAGAGGTCAGTCAATGGTTTAGCCATTACCCCAAAACCTTTGATGAAACGTCTATAATACCCCGCCAAGCCAAGGAATCCATGTAGTTATTTCATTGTGGAAGGTGGAGGCTAGTCTTTGATGGCTTGAATTATATGTGGATCGGTTAAAACACCTTGGCACGTGATTATATGCCCCAAGTACTCGACTAAAGATCCTCCAAAAGAACATTTGGAACGTTTAGCCTTCAACTGATGAGTTCTCATGATAGACAAGACCTCATGGACATCTAAAAGATGTTGATCCCATGAAGAACTGCATACCAAGATATTATAAAAAAACTAAGGTGGATTTTCTTAATATCGGTTTGAAAATGGTATTCATTAGTGATTGAAACGTAGTCGGGGCATTGGTTAAGCCAAAGGGTAATACCAAAAACTCATAATGTCATTGATGAGTTTTAAAAGCCGTCTTATGAGTCTCATCTTCATACATTCGGATCTGATGGTAGCCGGACAGGGCTTAACAATTACAACACAACAACACAAAGAGGAGATTAACTAAACTTGATCAAACAGTAAACTGGATTAACCAATATATTGATACAAAGAACACAAGTAAAGATAATGAGACAGAACAAGATATTTGGGTTTCAAGGAGGCAGTATATTGCTTTCTCAAGTTCTTTTACAAGTGTTACAAAGCATAAAGAAAGATACTAGAACTTGGAATACTTATACTACAACCTACAGCCGGCTATACTTTGAAAGCCAGCTGGATACAATTGACTAGACACAAACAAAATCAATTGTAGAATCAAAAGGCATATCTACCTTTTGACCTTGTGACTATGACATGCCATAGCTCACATCCTTATCTATTACAAAAAGGATAAAGTACATAAAGTAGAAAGTTACAGACTCAAGACCTCAATGTACAGTTACCAAAAGCATGGACCTTTTCACCAACTCATGTAAGTTGGTGACTTTACAGAGATGCAGCGGAAAGGTGTCCAGCTTTATGGAACAGTACATCAGATAAAGCATGTTACTAAAAGTCTTCGGAAGAAATCTGTCTTCATAGGATGAAGCTTCGGAAGACTTTGTCTCTGAGGCTTCGGAAGACTTCATGTTTGGCTTCGGAAGATTTTACACTTAGAATATTTTCTAGTGTATGGTGTAAAACTTCCGAAGCATTTCTTCTTCAGTACTTAGTGCATGTGTTGCAGAGAGACATTGGATGTTTTGGTTTGCATCAGACTTAAAGGAATCCTTACAAACTCCCCCTAGGCTGATGCTACCAAAACATTTAGAAGATCTTCAGATGTTAGTAGTCTTCAGCACAATCATGACCATACCCTTCTTCATTAGATGGTCAGGATCATTCAGACCTTCATAGTATCTTCTCATCTCAAAGAGATCATGCAGAGGTAAGTTGATTATGTCTTGCCAAGTATAGACATTCTTAACACCTTGATCTCTGATTACATGCCATCTTTCTGGATTGGTAGAGTAAGTCCAGGATAAGATGGGTGTCTCAGCTGTCAGAGGAGCCACTTGCATTGGAGTTGATTGGGCTGCCTCATCATGCACTTCCTCAGGTTGATCTGACTCAGCCTGAGGTGTAGAGGTAGATGATTTAGGCTTCTTCTTCTTAGACTTTGGTTTAGAAGCCATTCTCTTCTTCCTCTTAGATGACTTTAACTGAGAAGACTGGTCTGCAGCACCTTGTTGATCATCCTTGTCTTTCTCAGTTGGGTGTTCCTCCCTCACAGGTTCAGAAGGAGAGGGAGTTTGACCCTGCTTTGGATCAGAAGATGAAGCTTGCTGAGGCTCAGCCAGAGGTCCGGGTTGAGGTGTCTCAGGTTGTTCAAACTTAATCTCCACTTCAGGTGGGACTTGACTTGGAAGAGAGTGTAAGTCAATCAGTTCACCACTCTTAATCTTCTGCTTGATTACCCTTATATGCTCATCCATTGTGGATAGAGACATAGGGCCAAGTCTCCTTCCGGAGAATCCATATAGCTTCAAGAAGCTCATCATCCTTTGTCTATCAGCAGACTTCTTCATACTCTTTTGGATGATGGATCTTGACTTTGCAGCTTCTTCCCTTAGCTTCCTCTTAGTTGTCTTTCTCTCTTTGACTAACTCAAGTTCAAGTTGTTTTAAGTACTCAAACTCAATAAAGTCATATGACAAGGGAAGAAGTGCATCTGCCTGATAGAAGCCTGTGGCACTCAGGTAGTTGATCATCTTGATCCTATCTTCTTCTTTGTCTACCTAAGGTTCTTGTGGAGCCACATCTTCTTGTATAGGGCTTTCTTGAACTGGGGAGAGAGTGGGAGCATGCTTGTAGAGTCTTTTCTGTCTCTTCTCCTCTTTGAATTGGAGAAGTAGCCTTGCATCCTCTTTTTCTTTCATCTCTCTTGACATTTCCATGTCAGCCAGTTCATTCAGTTCTTCTAAGGGAAGAGAGATGATTTCATCAATATCATAGTTCCTGGTCTGTAAATAAGTAATCCTGACTGCCCTCAACTCATCATCTTGAGTATTTGGTCTGGGGGCAGCCCTGATTGCAGCTTGCATAAAGCTTGAAGACCCAGAGGAACTTTCTCCCCTTAGCTTCTTTTCTCTCTCTCTCTCTCTCTCTCTCTCTCTCTTCCTCCTCAATTTTCTTAGGAGTCATAATCCTTTTCCCTTTGTCACCCACAGACCTTTGTGACTCAGGAAGGATAGAGGCTTGGCCTTCATTGCTTGGTGTAGCATCCATGCTCTGGCCAGAGAGAGGCTGAGAAACACCTTCACCAGCAGGTGTCTCAGAAGGAGTGTGAATCTCTGCAGCAGTTGATGATGATTAGACAGGGGTCTCAGGTTCTGCCACTGGACCTTCAGTCAAGGTTTCCCCTATGAAACTAATCTTAGGGTCCACCTCAACATCCAGTTGACCGATGACATTATCTGATTGCCTAAGTCTCCTTCTTAGAGTGAACTCTGCAAGGATCCTGTCTTGGATTCTTTGAGCCAATCTGTCAGCCTGTCTTGAGTTGCTTGGATTGACAAGTGGCATATTGACTAGATCCAATCTTTCGTAGAAGTTCAAGTTTTGAAAATCAAATACTTTTTGTTGCCCTTGAACTCTGTGAAGAATAAGGGCTCTTCTGTCAGCATCATACCTCCACCTTATAATGTAGTTTGAAGTTCCTTGAGGTGGGGATGACACAGCCCTTGGTATACCTTCCTCAAAGAGACTCCTGATGATAGAGTCTATAGAGTCCACATTGATGTGAACTTGAGGAAGTTGCTGAGAATGCACAATTGCAAGTGAGGATGGTGAGTCCTCTATGTCCATTCTCTGTGAAGAACTCCCAGGTTCTGTGGCCGCAATAACTTTCTCCCCCTTTTTGGCAGCATCATCCACTTGCATAGGTGAGCTGGAGGATAAATCAATCACATCCACAGGTTCTTGTGTTCCTGGTTGAGCTCTCCTTAAAGGTCTCCCAACTAGTTTTTCCTTAAGATATGAAATCTGAAGTTGCTGATCATTGACCCTGTTTTGTAAGGTGTCACCTGAGATTCAAGGTGACTGACCTTAGAGACTAAATAGGAGCATGTTTTTGACAGTTTTTGCACCTTTAGTCTCAAATTCCCCTCTTCTTCATCAGAAGAATCATTGGGGGATGAGATGATTGGACCAAAGTCCTCTCTCTCACCACCAGCTTGAGGTTCTTGGCTGCTGGTTTTCCTCTGCTCACTAGCAATATCAGTTGAGATGTCAGTGGTCTGAGTTGCCATGGTTGAGGTCTTAATGATGTAATCACTTGCAGAAGTGAGAGCCTCTTCCATATGGACATCCTGAGCATGTTCAGAAGTGTCCACCTCAGTAACAGGTGACTGATGTGGGCTAGACTGAGGAGAATCAGAGGTACTCATCTCTCTTTGAGTAGGGGAGGAGAAGAGAGACTCATGGTACTCACTGAATCCTAAGTCTTCATCAGTATAGAAGGATAGGTTGGGAATGGGTTGATTTAGATCTAAAGGCTGAGGATGGTAACTGTCCCCTGAAGGTTGTTCACTTGAGTGTTGAGACTCAGAGTGAAGGCTTAAGGCTGTTGGGCTTGTGAGCTCATCAGGGTGAGCATGAGGAACCTCAGCCCTGATAGTTGAAGAAATCGGAGTGGTTTGCTCCTCAAGGGAAGTGGGAGCTCTAGTGTCCAATTCCTCTTGTAAAGGTGAGTATATGGGGATCTGCACAGACTCAATAGCTTGAGCAGGGGTTCGTTTGGATTTTCTTTGGTAGGTGAGGGTTATTTGTGGTCTTTTTATTGGTAAGGAAGAAGAAGGTGTGGGTTCAACACTAGCTTGTGTTGCTAGGTTGTCACCTTGAGCAATGAGCTCTAACATTTTGGGGACTAGGGCTGTTTCTACCCCTGAGAAGCCTACAGTTGGCTTCTTCATGATTTTAAAGATGTCGGGCTTCATCTGTCCCAATTTAAGAATATTACTTGTTTCCCTCAACTGTGAGCCCAGTTCACAGTTAAGAATGTGTTGAACATATCTAGGAAACATGTAATACTCTAAGGAGTCCAAGTTTGCAAGTAAATTGGTATAAACAAATTGAGAGTACCTGAACTTGACCCCTTGAACCATTCCATGCACTATAAAGGAGAGATCCTCAGGAATCTGGTCCCACCCTCCATGCTTGTTTGACAAGCTGTGGATAACCACATGGAGCAGGTATTTCCACTGGGATGAGACCTTCCTTTCCTGAAGGTCTTTACAGAGAAATCTCCCTCATAGCCCATCTGCTCAAAGGAATGATTAACAGCTTCCTTTGGAAAGGACAACTCACCTTCTTCATCATCCAGCTGCAAATGATAGTTGATGATGGCCGGAGTGATGAAGATTGTCCTCCCTTGCACTGTGGCAGACAGTGCCTTCTCCCCATCCATAATGACCTCTTGGCAGGTCTTCCAGAATTCAAGCAAATGATCCTCATATAGAGTAGGATCAATGGTTAGGGAGGTGAAGTAGTTGGATAGAGTTAAGAATTGGCAAATCTCTGAGAAATTTGCATCTTTCTCAGAGCTTATCAGAGCAACCTGGTTGTGTTGCCTGTGAAGTTGCATGGAGAAATCTGGGTTGTTTCTGCGGTTAAGGTTGGCCATTTTAGAAGCTTAAGGTTGAAGAAAGGTAGAAAGCAAAGGCGGTTTTTAGGAATTAGGTTTGAGGAATAGTGGAATTGAGGAAGATAGTGAGGAAGAGGGGAACCGTTGGGTATTTATGTGAAAAGGGATTGAACCAAAGTTAATGAAAGAGGATAAACTTTGAAATCCGAAAGTCGGTCCCACCTCTGAAAAAGTAGTTTACTTTTGCTCAAAAAGTAGTTTTCTTGGAATTCGAAAAGCTTCCGAAGGTAAATTATCTTCGGAAGTTTTAATGAAAAAGCTTCCGAAGCTAAAATGACTTCGGAAGATTTTCCTGAGAGTCTTGAAATTTTGCTTCGGAAGAGAAATAAACACTTGAATGCTTTGTATAAGGAACAACAAAGCTTCCGAGAGTTAATTTTGCTTCGGAAGGAAAAAGTCCTTAAAAACAAATAAGTGTCTGAGATAAGAATTTAAGCTTCGGAAGATAGATTTAGACTTCTTCCGAAGGTAAAATTTCTTAGACAGTTATTTATTTTGAAGACATGATTTTCTTCCGAAGATAAAATTATATCTTCCGAAGGATCAAAAAATTTCAAGAATCTAAGGAAAGTCTTCAAAAAGAATTTTATATCCAAAGAAAACATGAGCTTATGAAGTGATGAACTAGACAACTTAGGACACACATATTTTAAGAAATAATTAGAATTAGTTTTAAAAAATATCTACTCAAAGTTAATCATCCCAATAGCTGATATTAGATATTTAAATCTCTGTTCATCAAAAGCTTTTGTAAACAGATCAGCATATTGTTATCTGTATGAACTTTGACTAGTTTAATTAATCCCTTTTCATAGTTATCTCTTATTAAATGATACCTGATATTGATGTGTTTGGTCCTTGAGTGCTGCACAGGGTTCTCAGTGATAGAGATAGCACTATTGTTGTCTATGTGGATAGGAGTCTCCTTGAAGTTAAATCCATAGTCCAGCATCTGATTTTGAATCCAAAGCACTTGAGCACAGCAGCTTGCAGCAGCAATGTATTCAGCCTCAGCAGTTGATGCAGACACACAGGATTGTTTCTTGCATTGCCATGAGACAACCCTTCCACCAAGGAATTGACATCCCCCAGATGTAGACTTTGCAGTCATGTTGCAACCACCATAATCACTATCTGTATAAGCATACAGATTGAAGTCAGGATTCTTTGGGTACCATAAACCAAGTGTTGAAGCACCTTTGAGGTATCTTAGAATCCTTTTGACAGTGATTAAGTGAGACATCTTAGGTTGCCTTGATATCTTGCACAAATACATATAGCAAACATGATATCAGGCCTGCTAGCTGTAAGATACATAAGAGACCCAATCATAGCCCTGTATAAATGTTCATCTACACACTCCCCCTCAAGATCAGGTCCAAGGAGTGGTTTCTGGCTATGGGTGTCTTAGCAATCTTACAATCAGTCATGTTGAACCTCTTGAGTATGTCCTGAACATACTTTGACTGACTTATGAAGATGCCATCTTCAACTTGCTTCACTTGAATTCCCAGAAAGAAATTGAGTTCTCCCATTGCACTCATTTCAAATCTGTCTTTCATCAGCTTCTCAAAGTCTTTAGAGCTTTGGATTAGTTGAACCAAAGATGATGTCATCTACATATACTTGAACTAGCAATAAGTCATTTCCCTGTCCTTTGATGAAGAGAGTTCCATCTATAGTACCTCTCCTGTATCCATGTTTACAAAGATACTCAGACAATGTCTCATACCATTTCCTGGGTGCCTGATGCAGCCCATAAAGAGCTTTGTCAAGCTTGCAGACATAATCAGGATGATCAGGTCTACAAAACCAGGTGGCTGTTTGACATAAACCTCTTCATCAATCACTCCATATAAGAAAGCACACTTTACATCAAGTTGAAAGACCTTGAAGTTCTTGGATGCAGCAAATGCCAGGAATATCCTAACAGCTTCTAATCTTGCTACAGGAGCAAAGACATCAGTGTAGTCAATCCCTTCTTCTTGTGTGTATCCTTGAACAACTAGTCTTGCCTTGTTCTTGATGATAATTCCTCTATCATCCTTCTTATTCCTAAAAACCCATTTGGTTCCAATGGTAGTCTTCCCATGAGGAAGAGGACAAAGGTTCCAAACTTTCTGCCTTTTGAATTGAAGTAACTCTTGTTGCATAGCTTCAACCCAACTTCCATCCTTTAGAGCTTCATCAACTTTCTTTGGCTCTATCTGAGATAAGAAACAAGAGTGAAGACAAACATTTGCTTCATGGGTTTGTCCTCTTGTTCTTACCCCTGTGACAACATCTCCAATGATGTTTGTGGTGGGGTGAGACTTGTGGATCCTTAGCTGAGGGATCACAGCAAGTTGCTGAGAAAGATCCAAATTTGAGAAATTTAAATCTGGCATAGATGATTCACCCTCCACATTACCACACTTATCAAGATTAACTTGATCAATGAGTGTGTGACATCATTGATGTTGTCATCTATGGTGTGGTTATTAGCATCAAGGAATTCCTGATCACTTTCACCATCACCATTGTTGTCTTCCACAATTGAGGTATTTTATCTGGTTGTGGAGCCTCTGAGCTGGAATTTGAAGGCACCCCAGATGTATCAGCTGAATTTGCCATTGTAGTGCTGATAGAAACCTCATTTGCTGAAGTAGTTCCAACTGGAGCTGAAGATGTATGAGTTGAGGGTCTTCCTAGCTCAAATCTTGGATCAGGATCACCTGTATTTAAATTTTCTGCAATCCTGAAACATTCTCACAAGATTTGTTAAAACAGTTGGTAACTAAATCAAGATCAAACAACCAATCAAGACCTAGAACCAGCCACACAGGGTGTGTGTTCATTGAAAGTCACATTGGCTGACTCCTCAACAATTCTAGTTCTGAGATTGTATACTCTATAAGGCCTTATCTTGGGAAGAGTATCCAATGAAATGTCCATCATCTGATTTCTCAGCAAACTTGGCAATTTGATCCTTGGTATTCAAGATGGTGCAGGGACATCCAAATGACCTGAGAAAACCAATGAAAGGTTTCCTCTTGTGCCAAAGTTCATAAGGAGTCTTACCATGTGTCTTAACTACTAAAACTCTATTTTGCACATAGCAAGCAGTATTAACTGCCTCTGCCCAGAAGGTGATGGGCAGTTTAGAGTCAGACAACATAGTTCTTGCAGCTTCAATTAGTGTCCTGTTTCTCCTCTCAGCAACTCCGTTTTGCTGAGGAGTCCTGGGAGCACTATATTGTCTTGTAATACCTTTTTCATCACAAAATGTATCAAGGATTTGGTTCTTGAATTCAGTTCCTTGATCACATCTTATGGTTTTGACCTTGTGATCACATTTATTCTCAACTTTTAAGATGAAATTCTTCAGAATCTCAGGGTTTCATCCTTAGTTCTAAGAAAGAAAACCCAAGTGAATCTTGTAAAATCATCTGTGATCACTAAACAATAAGAGGTCCTTCCTAGACTCATTACACTGGTGGGGCCAAAGAGATCCATATGTAACAAGTATAGGGGAGTAGTGATGGAGTTCCTTTCCTTAGGCTTGTGAGATACCTTGTGTTGCTTCCCTTTCAGGCATGCAACACAATGATCATCACTTGTAAACTCTTTATTTGGCATTCCAATTATCAAATCATGTTTAATTAGTTTATTCATGTTCTTAAAGTTTACATGGCACATTCTTTTATGCCATAGGAAAGACTCATCACTATTTGCTTTAGATAGAAAGCATGAAACTTCTCCAAAGGAGATGTTTCTTGCAAATCCATCTTGTACATGTTCCCTTTCCTGGGGGCTCTGAGCAGGATATGCTCATGAGGAATGACCACACCAGGCTTGAGAACAATGCACTCATGCTCAGTAAAGAGCATGTTATGACTCTGATCACAAAATTGGGATACACTCAGAAGATTGTACCCAAGCTCCTTAACAAAGTTTACCTTTTCAATGCTGAGCTTACCATTTGTGACCTTGTCCCTTCCTGAAATGTAACCACCTTCATCTCCTCCAAAAGCAACTGGTCCTCCATCAATTCTCTTAAAGTTATGGAGTAGAGACCTATTGCCTCTCATGTGCCTGGAACAGCCACTATCAATTATCCAGACATTCCTGTTTGTCTTGAGCTGTTCCTGCACAAAGAAAATGATTAGTTACATTTGGAAACCCAAGCCTTACTTGTCTTGGGCTCATTAAGTATAATAGAAGGTAATGCAACAGTAATAGATCCTATGGTTGTACTAGGGGGATCTTCAGCTGTTGTTGATGGAGAAGCTTCAGTCATTTGGTCTTTCTTAGACTTCCACACCACCTTTGGAGTCTTGGACTTGACCTTCAAAACCTTGGAAGCTTTTGGGACTTCACAAGTTTTGATGACTGAACCTTCGGAAGATTCTAAGTCACTGCAGCAGACTTCAGTGCTTCGGCACTTTCTTCCGAGACCAAATTTTCTTCCGAAGGTAATTTTCCATTTACCTTCTTCTTTGATCTGGAGCTTCCGAAGGAAACAGATTTTCCTTCTGAAGCTTGAATCTTCTTGAAACTCTTTGAAGTCTTTGTTTTGGTCATATGGATAGTACTTTTAGGATTATATGGGCAATCCTAGCAATGTGAGAGGTACTTTCACACATGACACATAACATTTTCTTCTTCAAAAGAGTCTCCTTATGAGAGCAAGACTATCTTTGGTCACATCCCTTATCCACCTTCATCTTTGTAGATGCTGAGACAGTTCTTTTGGGCTGTGAACTGTTCTTGGAGTTTGATGGTCCAGGCTGTGCAGCAGTGGTACACAGCAGCTCAGTCTTCTTCTTTGTACTGAGATGATTTGAACAAGAACCAGAACTCTTAGCTGAGGAGTCTTGGTTGATGTCTTCAGTCTTTACTACTTTAAACCCTGCAGAGATAAAAACTTGTTTCTGCTTAGAATCAAAAGTAGCCTTGATCTCTTGAGCCTTCTTTGCTTTTCTTTTGCTCTTCCTGATCAAGTTCTTTCTCTTTGACTTGGTCATCACAGTAGATTTCTTCTCCTCAGAAGGATAGTGGCCCTTAGTAGAATCCTCCTCTTCACTCTTCTCAGAGGAATTCTTCACCATCTCTTCTTCATCCTCTTCACTTATAGGATCTATAAGAGGAAGCTCATCTTCACAAGTTCCACACCTAGGAGATCTTACAGACAAGATTATGTGTGGAGGAGCTATCTCATTTGATCCCAGTCCCTGTCTATTTTGATAGCACACTTTGTTGTGCAAGGATGAGGATATCATGTTCTTGAAGGTCTTTTCTTCAAGAACACTCTTTTCTGCCTTGGCTTTGCTGATCACAAGCTCAGCCTGGCACTCAGTCAACTTAGTTATGAGATCCTGGATTTGAGTCCTAAAATCTGTATGTTCATGTTTTAGTACTGAAATGTTTTTCTCCAAGTCCTCTATCTTTAACTTGTAATCATTTTCAGACTTTCTAAATCAGATTTTAAAATATTTAAGGACTCAAGATCAGATCTCATTTCTAAGTTATAGGACCTGTATCTGTTTACTTTAGCAATGCATTCAGGAGTACAGAGATGTTCCAATACCTTGGCTTCATCATGGTCTGCCATTAGTGCTTGGTTTGGAGAAGCATCTTCCACCTGAAAGCTCCAGTCAAAGCCTCCTTCAACAGCAGCATGTTGCTTTGGCTTCTCATTTTGAGGAGCTTTGTCAGTGTAGTTTGGTCTGGTTTGTGTTTGGCCACCATTTGTTTTAGGTGCCTTACACTCTCTGGCAAAGTGGCCCATCAAGTTACAGTTGTAACACTTGACTTTGCTTTTATCCAAGCCAAACTTTACACTGGTTGCATTGCTTGGAAACCTCCTTCCAGTTCTCTTGTAGAACTTCTTGGCTCTGTGAGTGAGGAGAGCCATCTGCTGAACTATTTCCATGTACTCCAGGTCATCTGGATGGATACAGTCCAGGTCTTCAAGAGTGAAGAGAGAGTTCCCACAACTTTCATCAGAAGACACAAAGGCTTGAGAAGAGCTTGTCTCTTGGAATGGGCTTCCTTGAGTGTAGTTCTCCCTGGGTGTCTCTGGGAAGGTGATGAAAGGACCCTTTGGTGAGTTGTCAGGGTAGCATCTGGATGGATACAGTCCAGGTCTTCAAGAGTGAAGAGAGAGTTCCCATAACTTTCATCAGAAGACACAAAGGCTTGAGAAGAGCTTGTCTCTTGGAATGGGCTTCCTTGAGTGTAGTTCTCCCTGGGTGTCTGTGGGAAGGTGATGAAAGGACCCTTTGGTGAGTTGTCAGGGTAGCATATGAGATGATGTTGGGGTTCTATGCTATCCCTTTCAACCACATGCAGGGCTGAACCCATTTGATTGCTGGAGTTGCCAGATGAACCTTGCATGTTCATCTCCATCTGGTAGCCACTAAGAATCCCATATAACTCTGTCAGAGTAAGAGTTTTGAGATTCTCAGTCCTCTTGATCACCACACAGTAGTGTGTCCATTGCCTAGGAAGTGAGGACATGAACTTCCTTACAATGTCCCTGTTTTCAAGAGGAACTCCTCCATCTACTAGGGTATCCACTATCTCAACATACCTGAAGTATTGTTGAGTCATGGTTTCACCTGTTTTGAAGGTGAAGTTTTCAAACTGCTGCTTCAGGAGATCCTTCTTGTTCTCCTTGACTTCAGAAGAGCCTTCATACATCAGCTTTAGTGCATCCCACAGCTGTTTAGCTGTTTTGCACTTCTTAAAACCTCTGTACACAGAGTTTGGAAGGGTAGTTTGAAGAGCAGTCATGGCCTTTCTATCAATCTCTACTCTCTTCCTATCTTCATCAGAGTAGTTGGCCACATCTTTTGGAATCATACCACCACCAGTAGCAGAAGGGGTGCTGGGTATGAAAGGTCCATTCTCAACAGATTCCCACATTCTTGAGTCTAGAGACCTGATGAAACCTTCCATTCTCATACACCAGGTGTCAAAGTCATCAAGAGTGATCAGTGGGGATTTGTTCATGGTTCCAGTCTCCATATCAGTCTTTGAAATGGATGCCATTTGGAGAGTTTAGTTTTTGTGTGTGTGAGGGATCTTAAGATGGTGAGATCTTATATCAAGAGCCTGAAATGCTCTGATACCAATTGCAGGACCGGTTAAGGGCTTAACAATTACAACACAACAACACAAAGAGGAGATTAACTAAACTTGATCAAACAGTAAACTGGATTAACCAATATATTGATACAAAGAACACAAGTAAAGATAATGAGACAGAACAAGAGATTTGGGTTTCAAGGAGGCAGTATATTGCTTTCTCAAGTTCTTTTACAAGTGTTACAAAGCATAAAGAAAGATACTAGAACTTGGAATACTTATACTACAACCTACAGCTGGCTATGCGTTGAAAGCCAACTGGATACAATTGACTAGACACAAACAAAATCAATTGTAGAATCAAAAGGCATATCTGCCTTTTGACCTTGTGACTATGACATGCCATAGCTCACATCCTTATCTATTACAAAAAGGATAAAGTACATAAAGTAGAAAGTTACAGACTCAAGACCTCAATGTACAGTTACCAAAAGCATGGACCTTTTCACCAACTCATGTAAGTTGGTGACTTTACAGAGATGCAGCGGAAAGGTGTCAAGCTTTATGGAACAGTACATCATATAAAGCATGTTACTAAAAGTCTTCAGAAGAAATCTGTCTTCATAGGATGAAGCTTCGGAAGACTTTGTCTCTGAGGCTTCGGAAGGCTTCATGTTTGGCTTCGGAAGATATTGGTCTTGGCTTTGGAAAATTTTACACTTAGAATATTTTCTAGTGAATGGTGTAAAACTTCCGAAGCATTTCTTCTTCAGTACTTAGTGCATGTGTTATAGTGAGACACTGGATGTTTTGGTTTGCATCAGACTTAAAGGAATCCTTACAGTTAAGCCAAAGGGTAATACCAAAAACTCATAATGTCATTGATGAGTTTTAAAAGCCGTCTTATGAGTCTCATCTTCATACATTCGGATCTGATGGTAGCCGGACCGCAAATCCAATTTGGAAAAAAATTGTTGCTCCTCCCAATTCATCTAACACTTCCTCAATCAATGGAATAAGAAATCCATCTTTGATGGTGGCCTCATTAAATCTTCTATAATCCACACACATCCGATAAGAACCATCTTTCTTCTTTACTAAAACCACAGGAGCAGCGAAGGCACTTGTACTGTTTCATATGACACCCGAATCTAAGAGTTCCTAGGTCATCTGTTCGATTACATCTTTCTAGGCACTGGGGTAATGATAAGTTTTGAGATTCAAGCTTACAAATTCATCTTTAAGCCTGATACGATGGTCATAGTTCCTTTTAGGTGGCAACCCGTGAGGTAACTTAAATATATCTTGAAACTTAGTGAGTAATTGAGACATGGAAGTATCATTAGAACGAGAAACAACTGCGGGTTTATGTTGCCCATTAGAGTTAGTGTTTAAACTGAAAAGATGGGCTTGGGTAACTGAGAATTGAACTGTAACAAGTCAACTATCTTTACCATAGAACATGTGCACACCATGAGAGTTTATGCCTTTAAGCTCAAAGGGCTGATCATTAACTGAAAACTTCATAGTTAATGATTTAAAATTCCATACAATGTCATTCAAGGTTTGTAACCGTTGTATGCTCGGAACTATATCATAATTTCTCAATGGAATGACCAGCATATCAGCTTTGAACCAGCGACCTTGCATAGTCCACTGGAAGTCTTTACAGCCTTGGCCACAAGGCAATTTATTTCCATCAGCAATAGTGACGGCATATCAGCAATTGATTGAGTGTGACACTTAAGTCTCTCAACCAATTGTTGATTGATAAAATTATGGGTTGATCCACCATTAATAAAAATCTGCAACTATTTAGTACCTAATGCTCCTACTATCTTCATTGTAGAAAAAGAAGGAATACCGGTTATAACGTGCAGAGAAATGAGAGGATCTTGAGTGGCTTCAAGCATTGTTGGAGGACATTCCTCAGTGGTTTCCTCCATTGCCTCCTCTCCAATTTCGATCACAAATAGTTGTTTAGTGTTAGAACACTTATGTCCTAGTGTGTACTTCTCAGAACACCAGAAACATTCACCTCTTGCTCGCTTATCATCAAACTCCTTACTAGTGAGTCTCTTGGTTGTCTTTAGGGAATTGATCGGGTGTGCTTTAACAGGTGGTGAGGGAAGTAAGGGAAGTTTAGCATTGACTCCAATAGGTTGAGAAGGAGTATACTTAGATGGTTGTTTATAGGGTAATTTGCCACCAGTTACAGTCAAATTAGCTTGATTTTGTAACCGAGCTAATGAATGAGCTTCTCTTAACAATTTGGGTTTAATCAACTTAACATATGTCTGGTTTCAATCCTTCAATGAACAAACTAACTGCATATTCTTCTGGAATATCGACCTCGTTCAACAACAAATCAAACTTATCACAATAATCTTCGAGATCATCATTCTGATTGAGAGCTTTAAGGAATCCCATCGCATCTTCTACTAAGGTGGAAGCAAATCGTGCCTGAATTTAACGCATGTACTCATCCCATGGAATCTCTGAAACAGAAGTACCTATCGATTTAACGAAGTTGTTATGCCACTGTATTGCTCTTCCTTCCACATAAACTATTGCATATCGTACCTTCAATTTCTTAAGTGTTTCATCAAGTGCAAAGAAATGTTTGCAGCGCTGGATCCAACTTTCAACCTCAGATCCATCGAATTTAGGAAATTCGACTCTAGAAATACAATGTTACTTCGATTCAATCTAGTCTCCTCCACATCCTTATGATTTGTATCATGTGCAATGGAATCTCCACTTGAATTGTCGATTCCATTTGGATTAATAGCCTGTAAATTCTTGATCAATTCCATCATTTGAGACTTTAACGACGTCATCTCCGTCGATAATTGGTTCTTCATATACGCCATCTCTAAGGTTTGCTTCTCTGATGCTGATTTGATGCCTTCTAACTCCGATTGATTCTTTTCTGTTGCTGATTCAAAGCAAAGCAATGATACTTCATGTTCCTTGATCTCCTTTTCGATTTCTTGACTTCAAGTAGACATCGCCGCAGTGGTTGGGTTACCGGAATACAGAGCTCTGACGGAAATCGGTGGCTTTGATACCAATTATTAGGCTTGAATAGGAAAGAAGAAGAGGACGAAGAATTCACAATCCAAGCTAACTACTTCTGTTAGCCGGGTACTTCTTGTAGAACCATTAAGTCGTTACATTCGGTTACCATTATTACACAAAAACACCCCGAACAATTGATCAATTACAATTGGCCCCCTCTATTAAGCAACTAACCGTTACATCCTAACAATTTAGCAAGAAGAAGCCTGGACGCAAACATTTTCACAAGAGGAGAAGCAAGACTATGGCCAGACGAAGAGAACATAAGACAAGACCAGAAGACTAGAAGCTGGCCCACGAAGACATGCTTGTTGTTCAATCAAAGAGAGTTGACTTAAGCATTATATGTCATTAAATGCTAGGAATCTCGATGAGAATAGAGACAACAGAGTTGCAGTAAAAAGTCAAGCGGGTAAAAGAGGGTTTAAAAGGCAAAGAAGAATGACCAGTGGATACAGATGGGGCTAACAACAGAAGGATTACATGGTCAACTAAAAAGATAGTTGTCGCACCTTTGATGTAAATGACATTCACTTATATAATGAGAAGTCTGAGAAGTGCAATGGCACGGAAAGAATTCCAGAAAAAACATTCTAGTTGCTCACAAGAAAAGATGCCCCATAGAAACTTTAATAGCCAAAAGAGTCTTTATGATTGTATGATGGTTCTTCAATAAAAGATATACGCATGTTTATACTCATTCTCCATTAACAATTGCAGGATCGGGTTTTGTCACTTAACACTTGTAATTCTCTCAAACTCTCTTATAATATCACTCAAACAAGATGAAGCAATGCCTTTAACAAGAGTTGATAATAATATAATAAGTAATCAAAGGAACAAGCAGGAGTATTTTCAAGGTACTTGTATATATTACTTCTCAACTCAAGATTACAAGACACTTACAAGCATAGAACATGAGTTACAATGAGAAACTATATATACTAGATCCTACAGCCGGTTATACTTGATACCAGCTGGAAACCTACGACTAAAGAATATACTACAATGCTAAAGTTAAGGTATCTTAGATAAAGCATTATCTAAGATATGGTAGTCATGACATGTCCATGACTTACCTTTTGTCACCAACTAAAGATGGCAACTGTACTTAACATAAAAGGTAAACAGTAGATTAAAGTATGGTCAACTACATGGCTTTTGAGAAAACGCCATGCAGTATCTCAGAGATTTGCAGCGGACTGTCAGACAGACCATACTTATGTCTACTGGATAATAGAAGTGTCTTCCGAAGGTTAACTGGCTTCGGAAGAACAAGTTCTTCCGAAGCCACTTATACTTCGGAAGATGCTTCTATGCTTCCGAGGCTTTAAGGACTTCTTTATACTTCGAAAGTTGACTTTAGAACTTTGTCTTCAAGTCTTGATTCTTCGGAAGTAACTTCTTTATCTTCGGAAGTTGGAGTTTTCCTTCGGAAGTGTATTTTACACTTAGACTTCGGAAGAGCTCCTTCTTTCTTCGGAAGTCCCACACTTGGCTTCGTAAGTCCTTTGTATGTTGTACTCAAAATCTTCTAAGTGACATGGTTTTGGTTGCAACAGCCTCTCTAGATCCAACAAACTCCCCCTAGGCTGATGCTACCAAAACTTCACTTATTTCTACTTCTCAAAGTTTTCAGCACCAGGGATAACAGATATTTGTCTGTTTCTCTGTTCTTCCCGGAAGTGGTGCTGAGAAGCTTGTACAAGTCATTCGTGAATAGGAGATCCAGTCTATCACTTTGAATGACATGTACCCTTTGTTGTGACCCCCTGAAGAGAGTTAGTTGACGGGAGTTGTAGTCATACTCCCATCTAACTATGGACTCAAGTTCAGGACCTTCAACCATTTGAAGAAAGGCTTTGCCTTTGGTTGCTGATCCTTTCCTTTCCTCCTCCTCTCTCAGTTTTGACTCCTCTTCGACCTTGCTTCTGGCAGTAAGCTCGGCCATGTGAAGGCTGCCTAGATGATTTCTGATGTGGGCAGCTACATCGGAGTTTGAAGGGTTGGAGAATGGTTTCTCTGCTAACTCAGCAATATCAAATCTGCTTAAGTGTAGCAGAGATGAGGCATTCAGCCTGTTAATCTCACCATTCTCTCTCTCAACAACAAAGTTGTGAGAAGAGTCTTCGAACCTCCACTGGACTATCTTCTTTCTGGGTACAAGAGATTGTCTTGGTACCCTATCTTCTTTCTTTGTGTCCAGCAGAGTCACCAGCCTTCTCCTCAGCTTCTTTTCTTCCTCATTCAATGTATCTGAATTGAGGCCAAGGAGTCTTGCAGCTTGGTCCAAAGTTCCTCTGGGCAGATCAAGAAACTCATCTCTTGTGAGGGAACTTGAGGATCCATCAACATAGGTCAGGTTGACTGTATCCTCCTCACAGGAGATGCCGCTCAGAGTAGTGCAGTTGATGAGCTTAGTTTTGATTGCCTTGAATTCCTCCATAGAGAGATGTTTGGAAGGCTGCGGGGATGGTTTGATTGGTTGTTGGGTAGGTTTAGGAGTTTGGGTTCTGGGTAAGGTTTTAGGTTGGATGATGGGTAGTTTAGGTGGTTGAGGTGAGGGAATTGGTAGTTGTGATGGTGTAGGTTCAGGGGTGAAGGGTTCAGGTTCAGTTTTGATTGGGAAGTGAAAGGGTATTGGTTCAGGTTGAGGTTGGGTTTGGATATTGGGCTGAGAGGTGGCTTTTGAGGTCATCCCCTGTCCCCTTCTATACATCTCCTTTCTTCTCCCCGCACGAATGTCAGCCTTGATGTCACTGACATGTCGTTGGAGAGTCTTCTCAGACATTGGACCCACTTGCCTGCCAGAGAAGCCATGAGCTTTAAGATAGTTCTTCATCCAAGCTTTCTCACCTATCTTCTTGGCGGCAGACAGTCCAGCCTCTTCTTCTCTCTCTTCTTCTTCTCTACCAGCTTCTCCCTTGCAGCTCTCTTTCTCTCCTTCTCCATTTGATCTTGCTCTTTGTTAAAGAGCCATAAGATCGTGTCACTATTGTGTGGAGACAACTCCTCTTGAGATAATCCTCTGGAGAGTAGGAAAGTGATCCTTTCTCTCCTGAGCTGCAGATCAGCTTCTCTTTCTTTTCTCAGCCTTTCTTCTTCCAAGGCCAACCTTGCAGTTTCTTCTTTTTGCTGTCTTTGCAGCAAGGTTGCCTTTTCAAGCTCTATCAGCTCCTCTAATGGTAGCAGGAGTACATCTTCCGAAGCAGCCCCTAGACTGACAAGTCTATCAATTACCTCCACTCTTCTTCTATTGTTGATTGCCTCTTGGTTGGCTGCAGCTGCTTTTGTACTTGCAGCTAACAGTTTCCCAGTTGGCAGTCTTCCTTTTCGTTTAAGCTTCTCCAACCTTTCTTCTTCCTGAAGCTCTTCCGAAGTCATCTTCCTCTTGCCTTTAATGTCTTCGGAAGTGCTAGACTTTGGTGGTTCTTGGATAGAAGATCCAGGTTGGGTGGTGGAGGTAGGAGCTGAGGTCAATGCAGATGTAATAGCTAGTGGTTGGCTGAGAAAATCCTCCCTATTAACCTCAGATGCAAGTTCCAGAATTGCATCTTTGACTATTAGATCATCGGAGAGAGAAAATAGTCCTTCCGCAGCAGCAATCTCAGCTTCGGAAGTTTGTGTTGGTTCTTCCGAGGCTTCGAATTGTGCTTCGGAAGCCTGTGAAAACACACCTTCTGTCCCAACTGTTTCAGTTGCTGGGCCATCAGTCCTAGTTTCCCCTTCGAAATCAATCTTAGGTTCCACTTGGGCCTTAGGTTGACCAACTTCCTCAACGGTGGTAGGAGGTGCATTCAACCTCTGAAGCTCTTGAGCTCCAAAGTAAATCAAAGACATATCCGGACTGGGTTGTTCAATTAGGGACTCTAAAAGGAACTTGTTGAAGATCCTATTTAGATCCTGAAGCATCCTTTGATCCACTTGAAAAACAACTGGAGGAGGCTCAGGGAAGATGGCAGCTTGTTGTCTTGAGCTCAAAGAAGTAAGAGCTTGACTGATGGTATCCTGTCTTTGGCTTTGTTCCTCAACATTCTCCCCCTTTTTGGTAGCATCATCTTGAGAGGTAGATGAGCTAGAGGAAGAGGTCAAGGAGACTTGAACTGGTACATGCCTAACAGATCTCTCAATCTGTTTCTCGGCTAGTTTGGCCTTGAGACTTTCAATCTCAAGTTGCTGAATGGCAGACCTATCCTCTAAAGTCTTAACCTTTGATTCAAGGTTTGAGACTTTAGAAAGTAGGTCTCTTATGGTGAGTTGCATTCTTCCCTCATCTTCTTTTGAAGAATCACGGGGAGATGAGGTAACATACCTAGTATGTTCATCCTCACCACCATATGTGGTTTCTTGGCACCCTGGTTTCCCTTGCACAATGATGTCTCTTTCAGAGGCATCATAGGGCATGGTTGCCGTAGATTCAGTCTGACTGTCGTTACCACTGTCCTGAGGATCCATTGAGGCTCCTTCAGTAGTGGCAGCTGAATCTACATGAGTCCCCTCCACATCAGTGGGACTCACCTCAGTAGGGCTTTGCTGGTGTGGGCTAGAGACAAGAGGTTTCTCTAGGCTCTGTTGATCCTTAATAGGGTCACACCACAACCTTGACGGCGGAAACATCGAGATGTGAGGGTTAAGATTGTTCACAGCCACATAACGCTATTATTAAATCCAAATTAATATATTATACATAAGTTTCAAAGTTACATTACAAGCATAAGTCTCAATAATAAAATAAGTTTCAACAGGAAATAACAAACATGATTATTTTGTTTATTAACTAGGTCCAAGTCTTAGAATATGCCAGCAACATAAGTTCACTTCAAACTTGGGGGTTTTCCTGAAACATGATAAAAATAAAAGGTCAACTATAAATAGTTGGTGAGTTTCCAAGGTTTTCATACATAATATGAAAAGGTTACAAGTAGCAATTCATGTCATAGGTTATAAGCTAGTAAGGTTATAGAACACATATCGTTACAACCAAACCTCGACTTGATTACAAGTATAAAAGATTGGCTAAGTGTATTTGGTTCCCTAGTGCACAAGCGTACGGCCTCTAGGAGTCGGCAATACCTCGACTTTAGCACCAAATAGGCTTGTCAGGCCCAAAGATCTAAGACGTCGCCAGGCTAGCAATAGTTAATGATTGTAAACAAACTATGTATCTCATATAAACACTTACAACACACAAATAACCATGACAAAATAATAAGATGAATTGCATGTGCTTACAAGTCTCAAACGTTTACAAGTGTACGATGTATAAGTATCATGTTTCACCCCAAAATAGTGTGGAATAAAGTAAAAAGGGGCAAGGAAAACTCACATGTTCAATAAGTATATAAGAGATGTTTAATATGAATAATAAGCGACGTTCCAAAGTAAACCTTCACGAGGTACCTAAATATGTATATATTTACAAGTTTTAAGTTTAAATAATAAAATTAACGAATAAGTGTGAACTAGGGTTTCAATTAGGATTTTGGGGGTTTAGATAATAAAATAATGGATCGCTTACATTTTAATTTAACAAGGATGGTATAAATCAATTAATACCAGAAATAATTAAAATGATTCAACAATTTAGTTTATTGTTTTAAATAAAGATCAAGTATAATATGTGAAAAGAGATAATTAATTAAATACTTATTTAAAGGACGTTAAAATTATTTAAAATAATTTTATAGCGTTTTGAGCTTTTAAAACGTTTTCCCACAAAGGTTTTTATAATATAATACAAAGCCTAAAAATATAAGAGCAAAACAAATCACATGGTTTTACAAATTTCAAGAATTTAAATAAAAGTTACCGTGTAAATTTATTAACTATTTATGATTTAAATGGTTAAATATATTATTGAATAATTAATTATTTAAATAATTATTTTTAATAACCATTTACATAATTAATTATTTAAATAATCATTGAATCATAATATATTTATAACATAAATAACTTAGTAACAATTTATATATATATATATTAATTAATTAAATCTAAGAATTATATGTGTTTAAACCTTTAAAAATTAACTTAGTATTTTCTGAAATATTTTAATTAACAAAATAATTATTATTGTAATTTATTAATATAATCTAAATCATAAATTACACAAAAAAACAATTAAAAACAAAAGAATGGCAGAGGCCCGGTTCGAACCCGGGACCTCTTGCCAAATAGGTTCATGAGTTACCAGTTGGGCTATAGCCCATATTCGGTTATAATTCTCTTTTTAAATCCTTTAAACATTAAATGGTTCAACCCCCAATTTCCATATGAACCCTAGAACGATTTGGACCAAATTGAACATCAAATCGTTGATGTTAATGAAATTAAGCTTAGGGCTTCTGTTCTATGTATGAAAACGAGTATATATCAACGTTTAATTACCCGATTCGAAAGTTGAATTGATTGCGAGCGAGATGGGGAATAGTCGCGTACTCGAAGAACTTAATTGATGTCCAAACGATGATGTTAACCAAATTCGTTGCTCAGGAGACTTCCAATGGTGTACCAGATCAAAAACCCTCTGTCAATTTCTGATTATGTTGCTCGGAAAGTGGTTTTCGAGTATGTTACAGACGCGACGAGGATGAGTAATCGAATGTAATGATTGAGTGGATTCCAGGTGAAATTGAGTTTAGCAATCGAATCCAGATAGGTAGACGTTTGTTTAGGCTGAATTAATTTGATTATTATGGGTGTTTAAGGCTCGGATGATTATGGAGTTTAAGGCGTCGGTTACGGTTCGATTAAACTTGATAACCGACGTTTAAATGCCATTAATTGTTGCCTTTAGGTTCGAATCACGCTCCTACGGGGTTCGGGATGGTTTTTGATTAAAAATCGGCCGCTTGAGGCGATTTTTGGGACTCGCCGGAGGCCGCAGCCGGCGGTGGCCGGTGGCCGGCCGGAAAGACGGGGATGGGGGGTTCGGTTTGGGTAATTTGATGAAGTTACAGTTTCGGTCCCTGTGGTTTAGCAAAGGTATTACTTTTTTTAAAAAACTTTTAAAATCAAGTTTCATGAATTACATTTTTAACCCCCTAGAATTTTGTAATTCAAGTTTTTAAACATTTTAAAGATTAGTACATAACTTATGTTTAATATTACTTTTTATTATTATTATTAATATTATTATTATTATTATTATTATTATTATTATTATTATTATTAGTATTATTATTATTATTAGTATTATTATTATTATTTTTAACAACAAGATCAAATGTCGAAGTTACTTGCATTATTACAAGTATTAGTTTTATTATTATAAAAATCTTATTTATCAAGATTATTATACTTGATGTTAAATAATAAATAAATGTTTTAAACATTACTAATATTATTTCTATTATTCATTTGTTTAATTTGTTTATCACCAAATTAATTATTAAGTATAATAAGTCCTCAAAATTTCAAATTTGACATAAAAGCCCCTTTTAGAATTTAACAAAATTAACTTCCAAGTTAACAAAATTACGAGATGTCACAGTGTAGTGGATCAACTTCATCGCCTTTGAGAGACATAGTCTCTTCACCAGCTCCGGTCAATAGGTCAGTAAAAGAAAAGGAATGAAGACCTAAGGACCCGGGACTTTGATCAATGTCAAAAGGCATTGAGCTGTCCCTTGGTGGCTGCTCAGAGGAGTATAGAGACTCACCCTGAGGGCTATCAGCTGGGGTTTTGGGCTCATGGGTCTGAGACTGAGGAGACTCAAGACCCATATTGAGGTCAATAGTGAAGGATTGGTGGACCTCTGGCTGAGTGGGAGCCCCTTGTTCCACTCTAGCCTTTTTGGTTTGAAGAGGAGGGGCTTGTTCAATCAGAGTAGATTGAACAAGGGTTTGTTTGGTACGTCTCTGGTAGGTGACAGTGATTGGAGGAGAAGGTAGATTTGGAATAGTGAGGGTAGTTGCTGGTGTGGGTTCATCACCTGTGGGGTTAACAGGGATGTCACCAGGAGCCATTGGCTCAATCATACATGGAAGTAGTGCGGTATCCCTTCCAGTGTAGTTGGTAGACACTCTCTTCAAGACTTTGAAGATGGTCGGCCTCAGTTGGGGAGCAGATAGAGCAGCTGCACAGACAAGCTTACCCTGATCTAGCTCGCAGTTGATTATGTGCTGTAGAAATCTGGTATACATAAAGAATGTGTCCCTTTGCAGATTTCCCATAAGGTTAGTCAGCACAAACCTTAAGTAGTTAAAGCGCAGGCCTTGTACCAACCCATGAACTAAGCACCCGAGTTCATAGGGAATTTGATCCCATCCCCCGGATTTGTTAGATAGACAGTGAAGAACCACATGTAGCAGGAACTTCCATTTGTAGGAGAAGTTGAATTTGTAGACTGTAGACTTGCTTACATCTCCACCGTATCCCATTTGGAGATAAGAGTTATCTAACTCAGATTTGGGGAATTCCGTCGGTGCGCCTTCATCATGGAGCTCAAGATGCTCCCTGATGATTTGTTCAGTGATGACCAACTCTTGGCCACAAACACTTGACCTGATAGCACGAACCCCGTTTAGGGTTTCAATCCGACCATTTGTCCAAAATTCGGACATTTGATTGGAGTAGATGGTAGGGTTTACGGTCAATGCTGTGTAGTATGAAGTTTGGGCTAAGAAAGAGATAATATCAGAGAAGTCAGCATCCCTTGAAGAGTCAAGGAGTGCGACCTGGTTGTGCTGAGGGTTTAGAGCCATTTGAGAAAGATAGCAGAGGAAAAGTTCTGAGAGAGGTAAATTGGAGAAGAAGAAAGCTTTTAGGGCAGTGAATTTGGTAAAAAGAGTGTAGATGATTAACCGGAAGTATTTAAATGGGTGAAATGGCGGTTTAAAGGGTGGTTTGGATAAGATGATGTGAGGGTTCAGTGGATGATGTGACAGGGGCGGTAAGGTTAAGCCATTTAAATAATCCGACATCATTAACAAAATCTTTACTTTTTACAGAGTGGGGCCCAAAAGATTTCCGTTACACAGTAAAATCTTTCTTCCGAGTATAAGGTATTTCCGAAGGTAAAGTTCTTCCGAAGGCAAATATACTTCCGAAGGTAAATAACTTACTTCCGAAAATACATGTTGCTTTCAGGTGGAAAGTATTAAGTGCTTCGGAAGTAGATCTGAGATAAACTCAATCGCTTCTTCCGAGGCTTAGTACACTTCCGAGAAGAAAATTATCCTATGAGAAATTTGCTTCGGAAGTTATGCTAGATATCTTCCGAAGGCAAGTTTCTCTTCGGAAGAACTTATACTTAGTTAAATAAGAAAGGATCTTTTGTAACAGGGCTTAGATTGTATTGACATAAGACTTTGCACATTAAAAAGGTTTTCAATTGAGATTAACTAGTCAATGTTTATCATCCCAATAGCTGTAATGAGATATTTAAATCTTTGTTCATCAAATGCTTTGGTGAACAAATCAGCATATTGTTCATTTGAATCAACTTTGATTAGTTTTATAAGATTTTTCTCATGAATATCTCTAATGAAATGATACCTGATATCAATGTGCTTCGTCTTAGAGTGCTTCACTGGATTTTCAGTGATGGATATAGCACTGTTGTTGTCGATGTGGATAGGAGTGCTCATGAAGTTGAATCCATAGTCAATCATCTGGTTTTGAATCCACAACAGCTGAGCACAGCAACTTGCAGCAGCAATGTATTCAGCTTCAGCAGTTGATGTAGAGACACAAGATTGCTTTTTGCATTGCCATGAGATGATCCTTCCACCAAGAAATTGACATCCACCTGATGTTGATTTCTTGTTGATGTTGCAGCCACCATAATCACTATCAGAGTAACCATAGAGATTAAAATCACTATTTCTTGGATACCAGAGACCTAACTTAGGTGCTCCTTTGAGGTATCTGAGGATTCTCTTGACAGCAATTAGGTGAGACACCTTTGGAGCAGCCTGATATCTTGCACAAATGCATGTTGCAAACATGATATCAGGTCTACTTGCTGTGAGATACATCAGAGAACCAATGATTGCTCTATACTGATGTTGATCAGTATCCTCCCCCTCAGAATCAGGGCATAAATCATGGTTTCTGGGTATGGGCGTCTTTGCTGCTTTACAATCCTTCATATCAAATCTCTCTAAGATATCATTGACATACTTAGATTGATTGATGAAAAACCCTTCCTTCAGTTGCTTTACCTGAATTCCAAGGAAAAAGTCCATTTTTCCCATAGAACTCATTTCGAACTTCTTCTTCATAATGCTCTCAAAGTCTTTGCACATTTGGTCATTTGAGGAACCAAATATGATGTCATCGACATAGACTTGAACTAGCAAAATGTCTTTCCCAGATTTCTGATGAAGAGAGTCTTGTCAATGGTTCCTCTAGTATAACCATTCTTCAGAAGAAATTGAGACAATGTCTCATACCACAGCCTAGGTGCCTGGTGCAGCCCATATAGAGCTTTATCCAACTTGCACACATAGTTTGGGTGCTGTGGGTCTTCAAATCCTGGAGGCTGGCATACGTAGACTTCCCTATCTATATCCCCATATAGAAAGGCACACTTGACATCAAGCTGGTAGACAGTGAAATTCTTGGATGCAGCATAAGCAAGGAAGATCCTAACTGCCTCAAGTCTTGCAACAGGTGCAAAGACATCAGTATAATCAATTCCTTCCTCTTGAGTGTATCCTTGAACCACCAATCTTGCCTTGTTCTTGATAATCAAGCCTCTGTCATCTCTTTTGTTTCTGAAAACCCACTTGGTGCCTATAGGTACTTGACCAGATGGTAGCGGACATAGGTTCCAAACCTTTTGTCTTTTGAATTGAAGCAGCTCCTCTTGCATTGATTCAACCCAGCTACTATCCTTCAAGGCATCTTCCACCTTCTTGGGTTCCATTTGGGATAAGAAGCATGAGTACAAGCAGACATTCCCATTGTGAGTTTGTCCCCTTGTTCTCACACCCTCAGAGACTTCCCCTATGATGTTTTCAGCTGGATGAGTATTGTAAATTCTGAGTCTTGGAATCACCTCCAGTTGCAAAGATAGGTCCAAGTTGGACATATTTTGCTCTGGAGCTTGAATACTTGGTCCAGCTGCTGTTTCAATCTCATTCAATGAGGACTGACTGAATGAAAGGGAAACATCATCATTTCTTTGCTGTGAAGCATCATTAACAGTTGCCTGTTCCTTCAAAATGTTGCTTCCATCAGCTTGGTGTTGTGCAGGATCACCTGAGAAGACTTGAAGATCATCAGGTGAGTCCCTTGTTGAAGTTCCACTATTTCTTGAAATAGTTATGCTGTCAGATCTTTCAATAGTGGGAACTTGATTTGTTGTTGCTTTTGGAGAACTTGGAGCAGGTCTGGGAAGCTCAAACAGTTGATCTTCATCAGAATTACTTTGAGCACCTGTTCCAGCTGAAACATTCTAACAAGATGGTTTAGAATAGTTTGGAAACAATTCTAAATCAAAAATATGATCAGGGCCATTCCCCCTAACACAAGGAGTGTGCTCATTAACTACAATGTTAGAGGATTCCTTAAATTGTTGGTTTTTAATATTATAAACCCTGTATGCTTTAGAATAGGAGGAATATCCAACAAAGATAGCATCATCTGACTTTTCAGCAAATTTTGCCAAATTGTCTTTTGTGTTAAGTATGATACACCTGCTGCCAAAGGACCTTAGAAAGCCAATGAACGGTGGCCTCTTGTTCCATAACTCATAAGGGGTCTTTCCATGTGGCTTTACTACAAGAACTCTGTTCTGCACATAGCATGCAGTGCTAACTGCCTCTGCCCAGAATGTTAGAGGCAGCTTTGAATCAGCTAACATAGTCCGAGCAGCCTCAATAAGTGTCCTATTTCTCCTCTCAGCAACACCATTTTGTTGAGGAGTTCTAGGAGCACTGTATTGTCTGGCAATCCCTTTTGAGTTACAAAATGAGTCAAGAACAAAGTTCTTAAACTCAGTCCCTTGATCACTTCTAATTATTTTAACCTTGTGATCAACTTGATTTTCTATTTTAAGAATAAAAGATTTTAAAGTTTCAGCAGTTTCATCTTTAGTTCTTAAAAAGAATACCCATGTAAATCTAGTAAAATCATCAACTACCACAAGGCAATATGATTTCCTTCCAATGCTCATTATACTTGTGGGACCAAATAGATCCATGTGCAATAAGTGTAATGGAGTAGTGATAGAGTTAACAACTTTGGATTTATGAGAAGACCTGTGTTGTTTCCCTTTCAGGCAAGCAACACAGTTATCTTTGCAGAAAAATTCCTTTTTAGGCAAACCATGTACTAAGTTATTTTTAGCCAATTTATTCATTGTCTTAAAATTGACATGACACATTCGTTTATGCCATAGTGTTGACTCATCACTATCAGCTTTGGAAAGAAAGCATGATACTTCTCCCATTGGGGAAGCATTGTTCATATCAAGCTTGTACATATCCCCTCTCCTGGGAGATCTAAGAAGCACCAATTCCTGAGGAATTGTCATCCCAGGTTTGAGAATGATGCACTCATGTTCTGTGAAAAGCATTTGATGCTTTTGATCACAAAACTGAGAAACACTTAACAGGTTGTGTTCAAGCTGTTTGACAAAGTTAACTTTGTCAACTTTTAATTTTCCATTGGATATACTTCCTCTGCCAGAAATATATGCTCCGGCCTCACCTCCAAACTGGACAGGACCTCCATTATAATGTTGAAATTGTTGAAGGAGAGATCTGTTCCCTGTCATGTGCCTGGAGCATCCACTATCTACAATCCAAATATTGTTATTCTTGTCATATGGATGTCCCTGCATATAAGGTGAGATAATTAGTTTTGATTGGAAACCCAAGCCTTATTGGTCTTGGGTTCTTCCAATGAGAGTGACATGATTGAACCAAAGTTTATGCATGGGGGTTCAATAGATGTCTTTGAAGAAGAGGTTTGGGCTACAGCATCTTCCTTGATCTTCCATTCCATCCCTTGGTTGATCATAGAAGATGAGCTTGATGAAGCTTTTGTAGCTTGGCATTCTTCCGAAGCTTCTTTCTTTTCGGAAGAGACCTTCACCACCTTTTCTTCCGAAGCAGTCTTCTTCTGGGATGGTTTCAAGGGGACTCTTTTGTGAGTCTTTGTAGCTTTCACTTCCGAAGCCTTTTTCCTCTCGGAAGAAGAGTTTTCTTCCGTGAGAAGCCTTGCTTCATAAACAAGCTTTCCCTTTTTCACCACTTGAACCATTTGATATGGTCCAAATGTGAAACCTTCCCTGACTCCTTCTCTTTTAACATTATTTGCATAAAGTTTGCTTGCAGGATTGTAGTAACAATCTTTAGCCATGTGGTTATGCAGACCACACATTATGCATGCAATGTTAATTTTCTGGGAATTAGAGGATTGCTGTTTCTTGTTCTTTTTCTCCTCATCAGCAATCTTTCCCTTTAAATTCTGATCCTTTGGTAGGATAGGAGTACTGGTACTATACTCCTTTCCTGAATCAGAAGGTCCAACCACCTGGAATCCTGCTGATATGAATACACCCTTTTGCTTTGGGTCTATCTTCAGCTTGGATTCAGCCACCTTCTTGGCAGTTTTCCTGGCTGCTTTAGCCCTGCTTCTTCTGGCTTTGGTGGTCAGGGTTTGATCATCATTGGCCTGGGAGGGCACAATTACTTGTTCCTTCCCTGTGATGGTCATGGTCTCCATAGTTGCATCACTCTTTGACTCTTTACAAGGTGGGTCAACAGATGGAACCTCTTGCTCTTCAGTACCACATCTTGGTTGTCTTATAGACTCATAAGAGTGTGGTGGAGCAATTTCATTGGTTCCCAACCCACTTTTGTTTTGATAGCAAAGTTTGGAGTGAGAGGATGAAGCAAGTATGGCTTGAAAGTTTTGCTCAGAAATAGCATACTTCCTGGCTTGAGCCTCAGCTGTGACAAGCTGGGCTTGAGCCTCAGTCAATTTGGATATTAAATCCTTGATTTGAGTCTTGTAGTTGGTGTGTTCATGTTTTAAAAGAGATACAGTTTTCTCTAACTCCTCAATTTTCTTTTGGTAGTCAGATTCAGCTCTTTTAAAGTCAGATTTTAGCACATTTAAAGACTCAATATCGGATTTAATTTCCATATTGTAGTCCTGGTACAATTTAACCTTTGCAATACAAGCAGGGGTACAGAGATGTTCATATACCTTATTTTCATCTGTTCCTGCCATGAGTGCTTGAGCTGGAGTCACATCTTGAACCATAAAGCTCCAATCAACTTCTTGAGCCATAGCTGCTGTTTCAGTTGACTTCCCGTTGGGCTTTGGTGTAGAAGGATGTGAGGAGGCCTGTGAGGTTCCCGGGTTGGACTTGGGAGCCTTGCATTCCCTTGCAAAATGGCCAAGCTGGTTACAGTTGTAACACTTAGCCTTGCTCTTGTCAAACCCAAACTTGCTAGTGATTGGGTTTTGAGGGAATTGCCTTCCAGTTCTCTTAAAGAACTTCTTCGCTCTGTAGGTTAGAAGAGCCATTTGCTGGACAATGTCCACATACTCTATGTCATCTGGACTGAAGCACTCAAGATCATCAAAGCAGAATTGATGATCATTGGAGTGTCCACTCCCTGAGACAAACGCACAGCCCTCCTGAAAGGAGCTTTGCTGAGCTTGATGAGACCTTGGAGTCTCAGGGAATGTGATGTAAGGCCCAGAAGAACAAGATGGCTGCTGGGTGTATGACAGGTACTGCTGAGACTGGGAGATACCTGAGCCTTCAGCAACCATTAAAGTGTTGCTAGCAGGAAGGCTCAAGGGTCTGCTTGCTTGGTGACCTTTCTTACTTTCCATTTCCAAATGGTATCCATCAAGGATCCCATAGAGTTCGGTCATGGTGAGAGTGTTTAAATTCTCTGTTCTCTTAATGGAGACACAGTAGAAAGTCCACTCATTGGGTAGAGCACTCATGAACTTTCTGGTAAGGTCTCTAAGTTCTTGAGTGATTCCCATAGATTGGAGGGAGGAGATAAGATCCATATACCTAAAATATTGCTGGCTAAAAGTTTCTCCAGCAACATAGGTGAAGTTCTCAAACTGCTGCTTCAGTGAGTCCTTCTTTGAATCATTAGAGCTCGAGTACATTTGAGCAAGTGCATCAAAGAGTTCTTTGGCTGACTTACAATGCTCAAACCCCACCATGATGGAGTTTGGGATTGCGGTCATGAGAACAGTCATAGCATTGCTGTCTATGTCAAGCTTCTTCCTGTCTTCATCGGAGTAGTCTTCAACAGCCTTTTCTATCATGGCACCAATTCCACCAGCAACTTTTGGCTTGTACGGGCCATTAACGATGGACTGCCACATCTTGCTATCCTGGTATCTGATGAAGCCTTCCATTCTTCTGCTCCAAGACCTGAAGTTTTCAGGGTCGATGATGGGAGCTTTGGTCATCGTTCCCATTTCAACTTCAAATTTGATGAGGGCCATTTTGAGTGAGGTATAAGGAGGAGTGAAAAACTGGTTGATTAGGATGGTAAGATCTCACAATCAAGAGCCTAAAAAGCTCTGATACCAATTGCAGGATCGGGTTTTGTCACTTAACACTTGTAATTCTCTCAAACTCTCTTATAATATCACTCAAACAAGATGAAGCAATGCCTTTAACAAGAGTTGATAATAATATAATAAGTAATCAAAGGAACAAGCAGGAGTATTTTCAAGGTACTTGTATATATTACTTCTCAACTCAAGATTACAAGACACTTACAAGCATAGAACATGAGTTACAATGAGAAACTATATATACTAGATCCTACAGCCGGTTATACTTGATACCAGCTGGAAACCTACGACTAAAGCATATACTACAATGCTAAAGTTAAGGTATCTTAGATAAAGCATTATCTAAGATATGGTAGTCAAGACATGTCCATGACTTACCTTTTGTCACCAACTAAAGATGGCAACTGTACTTAACATAAAAGGTAAACAGTAGATTAAAGTATGGTCAACTACATGGCTTTTGAGAAAACGCCATGCAGTATCTCAGAGATTTGCAGCGGACTGTCAGACAGACCATACTTATGTCTACTGGATAATAGAAGTGTCTTCCGAAGGTTAACTGGCTTCGGAAGAACAAGTTCTTCCGAAGCCACTTATACTTCGGAAGATGCTTCTATGCTTCCGAGGCTTTAAGGACTTCTTTATACTTCGGAAGTTGACTTTAGAACTTTGTCTTCAAGTCTTGATTCTTCGGAAGTAACTTCTTTATCTTCGGAAGTTGGAGTTTTCCTTCGGAAGTGTATTTTACACTTAGACTTCGGAAGAGCTCCTTCTTTCTTCGGAAGTCCCACACTTGGCTTCGGAAGTCCTTTGTATGTTGTACTCAAAATCTTCTAAGTGACATGGTTTTGGTTGCAACAGCCTCTCTAGATCCAACAACAATTCTGATCAAGCCCCACCCCTATTATAAACTACATCTGTCAAGTGAATCTCTATCATAATGGTTTCAACAAATGCAATAAAGGGTGATTTTAAAGAACCTCTAAATAGGCACTGGCATTCCATACGAGAATGATCAAACATCAAATTAGTGCCTTAAATCAAGATATAAGTCAAAGAAGTGGTTAATCAGGAGATAATGATCATGTTTCATATTAAAGGTACTAGAGGCACAACCCAAAATACTTGAACTACTCAAATCAGTTTAACAAGTAATTGATTGTCATTTTATTTTTACCGAAATTTAATTCAAAATGATGTTAATTGGTAGGGCACAACCCACACTATTCAAATTTTCTTCAATTAAATTTAACTAAATAATATAATTAAAACACAAGAATAGAAATTGCGGATATTAAAATTGGGGTTTGTATTGGTTGATGCCAATATGCTCAAACCACCTCTAGAAACTTTCTTGCTGTAACCAACTTTAGCTTTATTTTAATGCATTGTTTTTTTTCTTTTTTTGGAAGAAATGTGGGTTAAGTTTGGAGTAAAATATGAATAAAAGGTAGTATATATAGTTTAAAAAACGAATTTTGTTTTTAACAAACTCACTTTTAATGGTTTTTAAACAACTTACTTTTAACGGTCTAGTGACGGTTCGACAATCACAAAAGCATCATTTCATTCAGCTTGTAGAACCTTAAATGAACTACTCGAGGGCTAGCGAAGGTGTTATTGTCCAATCTAAAGGAATTGAAGGGGGTACCTGAGGGTGCCCCGAGTACCTAATTATAAAGAAACAAAAAGTGAAACCAAATAATGAGAAAATGAAACTAAAAGATTTGAAGATGAATCAAATATTCCAACAAAAACAAAAGCAAGGGCAATGTTTAAGTGTCTTTACCAAGATCTAATGAAAGTCAGTTTGCAACAACTGTTTCTTCTTCTTATGAAACATTTGTGGATAATGTGATCTAGACGTTAGATGTGAAATCTTTAAAAAAAAGTTAAGAGTCATAGTCAACACAACAATCATGTAAGAAGTCAAAGCAATTAGAGTATAGAAACAGATGTTGGAAAATCAAATACAAAGATATGAATGTCAATGTTTGTCCTAAAGAAAAGAACAAACTCAAGCATCAGTATGTCTTCAAAAAGAAAGTAATGATGCATCTGTAGCACAAATGGAAATCCAAATTTTTTGACAAATATAAAACCATAAAAACTGTTTAGATGAATAAAGTATGAATGAATAAGCTCTAAAGAAGTTGATAAAAGAGAATAAGAAATTGGCCATTTACTGTGCTGACTTGTTGAATCGATAAACAAACTAGGAGGATGTGGGTTCATATTCTCAAGGTGATTTAGAAGCTCTGATGGACTAGAGCTACATTTTTAGGGTTTTTGTGCATTGCATTATGATCATCAATGGGTGTTACTTTTTTTTTATTTTATAAAACAAGTTTGTACACGCGTGGTAATTTCTCATATGGGCCAAAGCAACATAAGGCTTTTAATTTTTGGACAACATTGGTCTATATGTTGATGTTGTTACATTTTGCGTGTTACTGACTCTGTTTCATTCTATGATGATATTGTTTGTAACATAGAGGTGATAGATACTAAAAAAAGAATCAAGAGTCAACATCAAAGAACCAAAAGGTTGTGGCAAGAATTGTGGTCATGAAGTGAAAATTCCAAAGGGGGTATATCTCCGGTAAGAGAAAGCTATACATGGGACCTTAATCAGATTCGGTTAAAAGTGAGAAGTTAACTAAAACCCACCGTTGTTCTCTACTTCTTTTAGCAATCTTTGTTTTATGGGTAGAGCGAAAAAAAATATGGTCTAATATCAACATATAGATCTGTTTTAAAAAAAACAATGTTGTTGCAAAGTATGCAATCCCTATGGTTACTAGAGACAAGCAAAGGGTAATTCTCACATATCCATTATAAACTTTAAGCAATAAAAAAACTAAAGAGTTTTAAGGAAATAATTTTCTGTTACGAGGTTAATAACATGTGATGTCAAACTCTTCTTAGATGCAAGTTGCTTAGTCATGACAAAAGAGACTCTAATAAGAGTGCTTTATAGAGAGACTGATATTTTGAAAGAAGTTACACTAACTATCTTTTATGTGAATTACTATATAAAGGAGATTCTAATAAGAGTGCTTTCTTGTTTCAACAATGTTTTGACAGAATTTACTTTCCTAGAATGCATGTTTGATGCCATTGAATGTCACACAACTTGTTTAGATTCATAATAACGTTTTCTATTGCTTGTTGTGTAAATTTGAAATTGGTTCAAAGGTGTGGTATTTGTTTTGATTATTCAAGGGAATTAATTTGAAATTGCAACCTAGTTTAAAGGTGTAGTCCTTATTTTAATGCATGTTTAATGTCCGTTTATATATGTTCGTTTATTTACGTTTGTTTATGTTCGTTTGCTTACGTTTGTTCGTTTATGTATTGAAACAAAATTTCATATACATATTTTTTGATGTTTTTGGATGAGTTATTATGGATGATTTTTTATGAACGATTATAGATTTTTTAATAAAATCATATTTTTAAATAAATCATGTATATATTTGAACCATTAAATTAAATGTGTTTTTTGATGAATTATGATATGTTAGACTTGATTGTTTGTGTACATTAATATTTGCTTGCGTTCATTTATGCTTGTTAATTATGTTCGTTTATTTTTGTTCGTTTACGTTCATGAATGTTTGTTTAGTTTTTTAACGAACATGAATGAACACGAACAATTTTATTTTCCTAATAAACGAACATGAACAAAAAAATTTGTTCGATTATGTTTTCCTGTTCGATTAAAATTAAATAAAAGAACACGAGCATGCCGATGTTCGTGTTCATTTGGTTTGTTTACAGACTTACATATACATCAGAGCATTCATAGTGAAATCTTTAAAAATATGTGAGTGTGTTTGGTATATTATATAAAATGGTTTTGAGTGATTGTGAGTGAAGGAGAAAGAAAATGTTATTGTTGATTGATATATTTGAAAAACCACTGTTCAATTCTCATAAATTTTTTAATATTTTTTAAAGTGGTTGTGAGTGGAATAGAGATAAAAAAGTAATGATAAGTGTATAAAAAGTATTATTGAATTGAAAAGGAGAAAGAAAATATAGTGATTTTAGTGTAATCATATGCATAAAGATAAGGAATCTAACGTGAATGTTCTCGAAACATCACATGAACATACAAATTGTCATGATTTGCATATTAAAATATTACAACTACGTTACGTTTTTTTAGGAGTTTCTGTAATAATTAATTTATCTATAAATGTCAGATCTGCATAGTTAGCTAGTTGAAGAAAAAAAATACTTAAGCATAGTGAGAGAAGAGATTAAAAAGGCATCTCAAAATTCAAACACCAATTATTTATTAGTGATCTGCACAGAAAAAGAATTTTCTTAGGAGTGATAATTGAATTCACTTTGGTATGCATAAAGTAAGCAAGTGCCATAAACTATTAACATAAGGTATATAAATAAGGGTCATTTTATTTGGACATCCCACAAATTTAAATCAACACCCCTTTGACCCTATACGCCTCGTATGGGTCCATACGCGGCGTATAGGGTTGCGAAATATTCCTTATACGCCGCGTATGGACCCATACGCGGCGTATAGGGTATATTCTGACAAGACACTGACAAGACGCGTGTCACAGGAGGCTATACGCCGCGTATGGGTCCATACGCGGCGTATTGGGTCAAACCATTTTTTTTGCAATATTTCTATGTATTTGTGAATGAGTATATTGCGTATGGGTTATTTTTGTCGTCTTTAATTTGTATGTTAAATTTGGTTGACTATTTGTGTATAAGTTATATTTTCTAACATATTAATCGATAATTTTTAATCTTCGTTAACAAATAAAACATATAAAACATAACAAACATTAAATAACGAAGTACATTAAATAACAAAATTTTTAAATACATAACAAAATAAAAGTACAATACAAAATAAAACTACGGTGAATCTGGGTAATGTCGACGCGGTGGCAAGTCTGGAGGATCAATACCAGCAGCACGGGCTCGTGCAATCTCAAGCTGAACGTGCCAATCCATAAGATCCTCAACTCGATCGAGGCGACGACCCTGATCCCGTAATCTCGTGGTAATCTCCTGCATAAATGTCTCAATACGTGCAGGCACCCTCACATCTCTATAAATATGTCTAGGGAACTGTGGCTGAGGAGGCGGCTGGTCGTGCGGCGGCTGGGCATGCGGAATATGCTCCTGCTGCTGCTGCTGTGGATGGTCATCGCCGACCTGCTGAACAGGTGCAGGATGCCAGATCTCACCGGGTCGAAGAGAGAACCGTATGCCACCCGGAAACTGGCGTATAATACGCATGCCGTATAATGTACGACGATCTAATCTCTCCGGCTCGATCGGAGGGGATACGTCAGCAATATGGGCAGGAAAATAACCAAGACAACGCGCAATCATCGTAATGTACGCGCCGCCATACACGACTCCTCGCTCCTGGCGATGATAATATGAAGCATAATACTCAGCTAAACATCTCGCCAGGTTGCACCTCGTCCCCGTAATCAAACAATAAAGGTAAAATAAGTCGGGAATGGTACACCACTCCCGACTCTTGCCACGTGCCGTGATGGATGTGGTGATCATCCGATGCAAATAACGGATAAGAGGATCTCTAATACCAGTGACCCTGCCCTTAGTCCTCTGAAACGGACCGTCGGCAATTTGAGGCCACCAATCTCTCAATCGGTTCTCCTCCATCTCAGTAATCCCCTCTGTAAATAGAGGGGTAACGATCTCCGGCTCATGATAAAGTCCCGAGACAACAGCAAACTCCTCAATCGACATCTGATGAAATCGTCCACATAGTCGGAATGAAATCTCAGATCGCTCATCGTCCTCCACCATCTCATCAGGACGAACATAAATAAAGGTGGATAAAAACTCCACCGCAAGCTCTCGGTACGAAGGTAAGAACGCCAACTCAAATAATCGACTCCATGGCGTACCATCTCCAATAATCCCAGCGAGCCTATCGCGCTCCCCAAGCTCGGTCATCACCTTCCAATCCACAGCCTTTTGATGACCGATCTTCATACGAATGAATTTTGAGCACTTTGCGTGCTCAATACTACCGTGCTCAAACTGTAGCCATGGATGAGTGGCAATAAAATCAACCTCAACCTCGACGTCAGAATCGGAAGACATATCTGCAAAAGAAAACGAAAAATTTTTAAAAATGCATTTAGGGTTTCCTATACGCCGCGTATAGCCCTATACGCCGCGTATAGGGTTGCTGCGTATAGCTATGTGGGTGTCGTATGGCCTCCTATACGCCGCGTATAGCCCTAAACGCCGCGTATAGGTACCCACGTATAGGGCTATACGTATGGCTTGGTGGGTGTCGTATGGCAAACAGGTTGTCTTCAACCTATGAACTATACGCCGCGTATAGGGCTATACGCCGCGTATAGTTCCTCAACGTCAGTTTTTCAGATCCATTTCAGCAGGTATTTAACATCCGTTTAACGTTTAAATAAGCGTATGATTGACATAACAAAGGTATAAGAACAAGAATACATACCTGAAGTAGTGAATGTAGAGAAATCACCGAACAATACGTGTAGTATCGATCTATACGAGAGAGTTTTTGAGTTTGAAAATGTTTGGTGGGGTGAGCGGTTCTGAGAAGATGTCCCTTTAATGGGGCCGGTTGGACCTATACGCCGCGTATGGGTCCATACGCGGCGTATAGTAATTTTTTTTTTTTAAAAATAAATTTATATAAGCTGGTGGACCTCGGTTAGCTTCTATTATTGTATTGTATGCCGAGATACGACTCCTATACATAATCTCCCATTCTGCAGCACGTACGTTTCGGTTAAGAAGCCAAAGATTACTTAACGTAGGCATCGGATAATCTCCTTCTAATTTAACGTGGACGAAATGATTATTGTTGACATGAACAATCGAAACGACATGATGAGGCATCATACTGTTCGGATCAGCCCATAAGGGGAAAAATGTCTGACAACCGTTATTGCTTAATAGATGAAAAATAACACCAAACCTTTGAGCAATTACGATTCCTGTATACGGCATTATCATCCAATGTTCTTCTGGCGCAGGTTCCACACGTTGCCAATCTATTGTGTGACGCAATTCATTATACTGTCCGGCGTACAAAGTATCGAAAACTTCTCTGTAACTAAATTCATGTGTGTCCAACTCCTCTAAAAGTTGTTGACGCACATACATCCATTTATTTTCATTAAACCCCAACCCCAAAGCTATAGATCGAAAACCACAATTACCATCGGGTCGAACATCTTGTATACGTGAAATATACTGATGAAAGATTGAAGGAATCCAATTCTTTAACCTGTTTATATTGTGTAATTGCTGATCTCCGACAATCGATGAAAAGTCATTGGTACTTTGTGACACCTTAGACGATGTGGAATGACTACGTTGTATGACAGGCTTCTTTCCCTTTACTGCTGAAGTTGTTCTTCCGGTATATGAGTTATGTCTTGGTATGTCACACGTACTATATTGAGTGTCTAGCTTTTGCTGTTGAACCTTTAACGTTGGACGACCACGAATATCTGTTTGAATAACAGGCGGTTTTTTGTTGTTCTTCCATGGATACACAATTTTTTTTATTTTTTCCACCAAACTAAATTTTACAGGAGCGGGTTGTGACATTACTTGTTGTTTCACCCATTCCATTTCTTTTTCAAAATCGACTTCTTCATTCTCCATAAATGATGGTTTAATTGTATCAAGCTTCGTCCAAAACACGTCAATTGCATCTAATGGGATTTTAGTGCCTGCATTATAAATTATAAATCTATATAAAATCATTACTGTAACAAAAAAATGATAAATATGGAACGACTATTACCAGAATGTTCATATTTTTCCAGCCGACAAGCACAAGGCAACCCACAACTAGTGAAAAGCTGACAACCACACGTTGCATTTGCTGAGTGCATCACATGCAATTTAGTGTTTTCGGCAACTAATAAATCAAGAGCTTTGTGTGACACTTTGCCTCGTAGGTAAGCAAACAACGGGAGATTTTGATGAGTCATAGTTTTAATTTTGCTTGTCTCAAAACTTTCTTTTAAATTTACCTCTTGTGCGTTCACCAATTGATCAACAAACTCCACAAGTCTATCCAGTGAGCTATTTGTTGATTTAAGATATCTCTTTAAATTTGCATGTTGACTCTCGACTCTGTTTGTTGTGTGTTGACCAAAATTGCGGTTTGAGTTAGTCCAGGCTGATACAAACATTTTCTTGTAATTCTCTAACCAGTTTTTGTTTATATATGACAATACTCCTGAAAATATATTAAAAAAATCAAATTAACTGTTATATTTAATAGTATTGTATGTATGTATGTATGTAATGAAAAACTTACTTTCTCGGTTCGCTTCAACTAGTTGTTCGTAAAGAAGGCTATAGTTATACTCGTAAATCTCCGTCGTGGGAGACTCACACAAACGTGCCCATGTATATTTAAACTTTCGCCAGTCATCTTTCGGAAAACTTGCTTTACAATGTTTCGCGATATTCTCGTTAATATGCCACCTGCATAAACACTTTGAAGCATTTGGAAATACTTTACCACATGCGTTCATTAAAGCAAGATCTCTGTCTGTTATTATGACTCGCGGCTCCATACACCTATTTAACGTATCTTTCAATCTATTAAGCACCCACTCAAAATTATCTTCTCGTTCTTTACTAATAAATGCATGAGCAACACAACATGTCTTGTGTGTCGAGGTCACACCAACAATCTGAACAAACGGAAGTTTGTACATGTTTGTTTTATACGTCGCGTCTATCATCAGCACGTGCGGAAATGCACGCCAAGTGTCGTATGATTTTGGATGACAAAAAAATATATCTTCTACGGTATTTGTATCGGGATCTTCTCGGGTGTAATAAACATACCTTTTAGAAGATAAAAGGTTTTCTAAAACTTGCATTGGTGTTTCACCGACTTTCTTTTCACTTCTTATCTTATATTGAGCGTTGTATACGTCTCTGGTTATGGATGCGTTATTTGGATTTTGCTTTTTCAAAGCTGATAAGATGTTACGAGGCTCCATGTTCTGATCGGTAAGTTGTTCCACCAAATTGAATTCATTTTGAGAAAACCTTCTTATAAATGGATGCCCCTCCATATGTTGAGCGGGATCATGGTTATGTTCGTCATTTCTCACCTCTAATTTCCACGAACGACGTTTGTTGTCGTATATCCCCACTAATTTAAAAGGACATCCGATTTTTTTGCTACCAGATCGTCTAATTGTTGCTTTACTTTTGTGTTCACCACCACGATCACAAATAAGCCACACCTTTACGACCTGACCTTCCTTTTTCTTCGATCTTCGTGTAATAATAACATAACCATTATCACGTCCCCTATTAACAACCCAAGAAACTAGCTCATCGAGTGATAAAAATTCTTGACATGTTTCAAACGATATTTTCGTGTTTTGATTTTCAGCACTCGAGAGATAGTTTATATTACTTTGTTGCGGGTCATAACTTGATTCTCGGCAAAACTCAATCTCATCATCGGGAACATAAGGTTGGTTTAAATCTGGCAATTCGTAACCAGATTGAACGTACGAATCATCTTGATTACTTTCTGACACGTACGAAACGCTTGAATATTCACCAAACAAATAGTTACTATCCCAAAACGACATAACGAAAGAATAATCTTGGATCACTTCAAATTCAACCGTGCTAAACGTTCCCTGGCAGCCCTATAAGACAAATGAGATTTTTTTAAGAAAATAGAGTTTTGTGGTTCAACTATTTCTTCAAAATAATAATTTTTCTCTAAAACTATAACTCTTATTTCTTTTATATACATACTTACGTACACATAAATGTCTTGATTATCATTTCAACTAACTCGGGTTCCACGATACTAGTCGGCTATGATAAAAAAGCTTAAAATTTATTTAAGTTTACCGTAACCGACTAGCATCGATGGAACCCGAGTTAGTTGAAATGATTTTTTAAGTATGCAATTCAAATATATGTATATATGTATGCAAATACTTAACGAAATAAGAATCAAATGTTTACCGAGTAATTATCCGACAGAAGAAAATGTTGAACCACACAACGCTAATTTCTTCAGTTAATATCAACAGTTTCCATCTTCTACAACGAAATATGAACGAAAAATGAACGATATGAATGAAATATGAACGCATTCGTTGCGTTCATATATAATCGAAAGAATCTTCAGTCGCGTCACCACAATTCGAAAAAAAGCATATACGCAGCGTATGGGTCCATACGCCACGTATAGCCTTTAGTCAAATCAGTCAAATCAAAGCTTCAGATGGAGCTATACGCTGCGTATGGATCCATACGCGGCGTATAGCCCTGTGTCGTATAGGGTGGTACGCAACAACACCGACACCTATACGCTGCGTACAGGCCCATACGCCGCGTATAGGTGTCGGTGGTGTTGCGTACCACCCTATACGACAGAGGGCTATACGCCGCGTATGGGTCCATACGCGGCGTATAGTCCTGACTGATTTGACTTTACAGCTTTGTCTCTGAAAAGCCTATACGCCGCGTATGGGTCCATACGCGGCGTATAGGGTCACTGATGTGACGTGGAATTCTTGGCATTAATTGGCAATAATTGGAGGGACCTATACGCCGCGTATGGACCCATACGCGGCGTATAGGCGGGTGTCGATTTAAAATGTTGGGTGTCTAATTATTAGCACCCATAAATAATCACAAAACATGCAACTCAAAAGTAAAGATCAACAACATATATATTCTGTTTATACAAGGACTTGCAGAAACTTAATAACAATCCCAAACACAGAATATAAACTTGCAAACATCAAATTATGAAAGGATATGCAAGATTTTAATAAAAATAAATTTTAAGCCACAAAATAAACTGGATAAATTTAAGAACTAGAACACATTCAACAACGTTTATTTTTAAGTATGCACGCCAGGTAAATCAAATGTCGACTGAGCTAGCGTTCAGATGGCAAGAAGAAGCTTACCTGACAAAATAAACTGGTATCCGGTTCAGTGTTTATGATGTGAATTTAAGACAATGATTAATCTTATATAATAGACAATGTAACTTTTACATGGAATGTTGAATATTTAATTATTTCTGTTGATACCACCATGAATTTTCAGCTTAATATTGCGGTTATGATATATAAAATTAGTTGTGAGGACTTCTAGGTTCGGGACTTTACAACACAATTTTAATCAAACCAATTCAAAAAACTACAGAGCATTTACAGCAGATTTCTCATATTATTGTGAGCGTATTTCTTATCTTATAAGAAATGATTAAGTGGTTGTGAGTGTAGAAGATAAAAAATGATACTATGTATCTGCATATTTAAGGGAAACATTGATTACCCCTATTTTTAATTTTTTTTAAAGTAGTTATGAGTGAAGAAGAAAGAAAAAATAATGTTAATTTGTATAAAAATATTATTCAATTGTAAAAGAAAAAAAATAGTAATTTTCATTTAATTAATTCTAAAGATGAAAACGTAAAACCCGGTGTAAATGCTCATGTCATACTTAAAGTGTGTTTGGCTAAGCTTATTAGAACCTCCTTATGACTTATGGCATGGCCATAAGTCCTTATACATCCTAAAAAATGTTTGGCAAAGGCATAAGTCTTTCTCATTTTAACTTATCAACTTGGCTTGAAAAGAAGAAATCCATAAGTTGGGTTTCCCCAACTTATCAAAACAACTTCTCCTTATCCCATACTATCCCACACAAATTACCCCTTTTACATGAATAAGCTTACCCAAACATTTTTCAGAAAACAACTTATTAACTTATTGGTTTTCTCACCTCATAAGCTAATCTAAATACTTTTTTAGAAACTCCTTTTCCAAAAGTCATAAGTTAATAAGTCCTTTACCTATAAGTCCTTATGCCTTTCCATAAGCTTAGCCAAACATGCTCTTATGACATCGAAAATCAAAAACATCTTAGCTTGAGAAATATGGTATGAACTCACCTCAATCATTTGGAATTTCTACTCAGTGATTCTTGTACACTCCTTGTTGATTTTTTAAAAGTCAGATAATCATTGTGCATCTTGTGTTACAAGTGTATAATTAGTAACCACTTAATTTTACCATTTTGACATCTAAACATACTTTGAATATTTTTTCTTAACTCCTAGGGGGTGTTTGGTTGGAAGGAATTGAATGGAATGGAATGGAATTGAGAAACTAGTATAATTTTCAAGTAAAATTATGTTTGAGTGAGTAATGAAATGTAAAACCCAAAGGAATGTTTCACCTTAAATTTTTTTGGTTGTGGGATTTCAAATTCTCTATCTAGGTGGAAGGATTTTGAAATCCCACAACCAAGAGAATTTGAGATGAAACATTCCCTTGAGTTTACTTTTAATTGCTCACTTAAACACAATTTTACTTGAAAATTATACTAGTTTTTCATTTTCATTCTATTCTTTCCAACCAAACACCCTCTTAGAATTCATAACAAACAAATTCTTTTTAAAAAATTAGAACCTTTTTTTTCTTAGCTTGACCTGTTTACCACTTTGAAACATTTGTTATTATGAAAAGTTCAATCTTTAAAATTAAATAAAATTATCAGTAGTTCGAAACCAATTTCTTAATTTCCATAACAATAAGTAAAAAAATCAGTATTAGGTTGGTTATATGAGCTTAAAGTTTCATTCAACAAGTATAGTCTTTTGTATTTCATATTTATTATCCATGTACAATAAAAAATATAAAGTATAGTAGGCCCTTCTATCTTTCTAAATAGAGTTTTTCATTAACATCCTTATCATGTTATGCTAGCGGGAAATAGAGTTATGTCTTTATGGTTTTAGTTTGAATTATTTCCAAATACAATAAACCCAAAAATTTAAACTTCTCTTAAATGATTTTTCGATATTAAATAAACATAACCAAATATATAAATATCCCAAAAGACTAAACATGTATTAAGAGATTAGTGTATTAGCCCCCCATACGTTAGTTTTATTCCATTTGTAGGACAAGTTAGCAGCTAAGTTTAAAAAACCATGAATACTTTTCAAACTTTGATTTCAAAGTTTGCCATATATCAAAACTTTTCTATCAAGAATCTCTCTTTTCTATCTAGAAAAAATGGTAGTGTGAAATATTTGAATTCCATACTTCACTTAGTCATTTGATCATTTACGGCCTTCAAAATATCATATTTACTACAATAGTCCTTCAAATGAAATTATAATACTCACATTTCACAACTTATAAACAATTTTAAACCAAAATACAACATTTCACCTAAATTAATATTAGTTCCCTTCTTATACTTCCCCAAAAGTTGAGATGTAACAAGAAGTGAGATCCAATTAAAACTTTTTTTTACTACAAGTAAAAACTAATAAATTTTATGGGTACGATTGTTTACTAGTTCTATTTGTCTGGCTTTGAAATTTTTCTTAAGCATACTCGAAACCAAACCATATCGAATTAAAAATGTGTTTAACCGAATAAATTTAACTGATTAAATTGATTAAACTGATATACTCAATTTATTTGATCCGGTTATTCGATTAAACCAGTTATAATTCAGATTATTTGATTCGGTAATCCAAACAAGTTAAGTTTGTGAAACCTATAATCAAACCAAAAACCAAATTCATAATTAAGATACAACTAAACACCAAATCAAAAAATTACATTCACAAATCACAACTCAGTTAACCTCTCCCGGTTACGAATACGATTCAGTTTTCGGTTTCTTTATGATAATTCTAAAAACATTTGGGATGAATTTGACATCTTTTACAATCATATTCCTTAACCGGCTGCTCACAAAACTCACATTCAGATGTCAATTTCATAGAAACCAACGCCATAAATACCACCACTGAACACATAGATCAGCTGTTGCTCACTCCAATTCCACCATTTCATCTGCCACCACTGCCCCACCGCTGCCGCCGACGACGACGACGGCGACGCCACCGTTGACCACCGTATCCACAGCCGTCGCCGCCGCAGCAGCAGCCGTTCATCCGCCACCAGCTATAATGTATGTTCGTTCACTCTCTTCTCACTAGTATCACTATTGTTATCTAGAATCTTCCGATGTAGAACAGATCAGATGGAATTTGAATTTGACGGAGATTCGGATCTTCGTGTTTTGCTTGTAGATCTCATGATTCGAATGTTACTGTTTTTAATCGTGGTATCTAGATGAAGATCCTGTGAAGATTCGTAGCTCTGTGTGGTTTCTTTTTGTTTAATTAGTTGGATTGCTTTATCTTAAAAGGCGAACAATTCGACTGTTGATTGTGATACTTTGGTCAATTAGCACACTACTGTTATCATGCAGATCTGATTTCATACGTTTTATTTGAGAAATGATTGTTAAGTTGCAGAAGTATACTTTTTTCCATAGTGATTTATGAGATGTAGGTTTTGATTTTATCTGGTATGAACTGTTTAGCAGCAGAATTGTGTAGTCTTGGTGCTTGGTCGCCTTCAAGCATCATGAAAAGCTTGCACATGTGCACTTCGTTATGTTAAAGATGAGAGTTAGTTTATTTGAATAAAGTGGATAGATCATGGACTTGAGGGTGTTTGGATGTATGATCTGAAAAAATATTCAATTATTATAAATGGAATGATCAGTCATGTGCAGCTTGAGGTTGTTGACAAATCTGATTATTTAAGGAAGTTGTAGATAAAATGATCAAAAAGAACATTAGTATGAAAAAGGAGTCCTCTCTTAAAAGGAGGGTAAACATCCGTCATAATGGATGAAGAGTTAATGTTATTGTTCCTTGGTTGATCAATTTTATTTGCATGGCTATTTAAAGTTGAGTATTTGATCCGTAAAATTGTCAGATTATCAAAAGCCAGACTTGTTTTTTCAAACACAACCAACTAATCAGATATTCAGTTATAATTCTTTATAATTTACAAGGAAAAGACTCTATCACAGGTTGTTGTCTTGAGACATATTGACAGACTAACAAAAAAAATAGCTTGCTTGATCTATACTTCTAATACGGATATCTTTTTTAACTCTTTTTATGCATGGTTTGACGGTTATGAAAACGTCATATTTGTAAATATTATTTTTGCATGAATAAGCAAGTAACACATGTGATGTTCTGACAGTGTTTGGTGGTGCAAAGGTACCTTTGGGCCTACAAGGAAAGTGTAATGTATGCCTTCCAAACTAAGGTATAGGTTGTATGGAAGACATTAAGGAGTTGTATTTCAGTTATTATTCATCAACATCAATTTTTTGAAATATTAATCAATTTCTTTAGCATGTAGAAAGTATGCATCTTAACTTGACTCCTTTTTCATGTGTCTTTCAGATGCGGGGATGATGGGAATGAAGTGCATGATTGGACTCGATTTCACAAGTTTTAAGTAAATTATAATTTATAATTTTGTCAGACCTGTGATGCCTTTATACTAAATGAAGACAGCTAGAGCATGGCGTGGAAGCTTAAAAGACTTTATGATGATGTCTGGCATTCGACAACGACCAAATTTCAAAGGGCCAAACTGGGTTATTGTATTAGTCTGCTTGATCAGCATATTTTTAATTGGATTATATATATACCAGCCTAGGAACACTGCAGCCTGCTATATCTTTTTGTCCCGTGGCTGTTCTGATCATGAGAACACTCCAGCAGTTCCATCCAGAGAGTTAACAGATGAAGAAAATGCAGCGCGGGTGGTCATCACCGAAATTTTGAAATCAGCTCCTCCTAGCCCAAAGAACCCAAAAGTTGCTTTCATGTTTTTGACTCCTGGCCCATTACCATTTGAAATGCTCTGGGACAAGTTCTTTCAAGTGAGCCTCATATTTTTATTTTCCTATAGTGGAAACATCAAACATGTCAATCTGAATTGAACCTAGTACAACTTTTATCTAAAATTGTTACTTCAAAAAAAGTGGTGTACCAAGTATGGTTACATAGTTATGTTATTTCAATGATAACTTAATATTATGTGTTAATAATGCATGCTGAGGGCGTTTATACCTGTTAGATCCCTTCCTTCTAGACTACTTGTATACATGGTTGACCCGTTAAACATGACGAAATCAACCCAAGTAAATAGGTCGGAATTGCCACCTGCAGATCTTCCCCTTTCTTGGTTTTTATTTTATTATTGATGTAGCTATCATGTCCATTATTCGCTTATTTTACAATCTTTTTTTCTTTTTATTATATCTATATCTTCGTTCATCTTTTAGCTATATAGTATACAAAAGGAATGAAGGATTATGTTTATGGGTCTTTTTTATGTGGGATCACATGAACTCGAATTTTAAGACTCGGTGGCTATATACACAACAATTGATTAATAGTCAATAATTCTTGCATGAATCTGCCTACAATGCTTAAATTAGTTGTAATTAATTTGGTTTTATATTGTGCATAATTATATGCAACCACTTAATATTCTTGATTAATTCTATGCTGGTGATATCAAGGCATTTTTGTAACTTATGAGACTTTAAAATATGGGATGGAAAGCAACTAACTTGCTCTTAAACTAAAATTTGATGGTTGGTCCAAAAGTTCATTATTTAGTTGGCGTGCACATTGACAAATTGTCTCTAGTTGGTGTTTCCATTTGATTTTCAATAAAATGACTTTATATTTTTTATAAACCTTTTGCAGGGTCATGAGGGTCGATTCACTGTTTATGTGCATGCCTCAAGAGAACAACCGCCTCATGTTAGTCCATACTTCAATGGTAGAAATATAAGAAGTGAAAAGGTATCTGTTCCTTAGAGCTATGTTGTGTAACTTACATTCCTTATATATACTTCACAACTATAACTGCCACTACTACCACAATTTTGAGTGGAAAACTGAAAATAGGGAATGACTGAACCTAAATCAAATAAAAGATAATCAATAGGACTATAGGAGTGTGTTTCTGTTCATTTATAGATGGACATGCCTTTTTAAAACTAATTATAGAAACAGAAAGCTATGATTCTGATCTTATGTCGACTGATCTTGTTATGCACTTTGTAGGTTGACTGGGGGAAAATATCCATGGTTGATGCAGAGAGGAGACTGTTGATGAATGCGCTTCAAGATCCAGATAATCAACAATTTGTTTTGCTATCTGACAGGTAAAGACATAATTACATTTATTGCACTTGTGGTTATGTGTAGGGTGGCAATTTCGACCAATTTACTAACGAATGGGTCAATTTGGCTCCGTTTAATCTTGACGGGTCAAACAAAAACATCTAGGCAAAAGGGAAAACAGGTCATAGGGGTTTAAAAATCCCCAAAAGTCTATCTTCCATGCATTCAACCTCCTAATTGTTATATCTAATATACATTATGATTGTTATGATATGGTTTTTGTAATCATAATGGATGCATTTATAGTTTATTAGAAACTTCCAAAAAATGGCAAAGTGTCTGTGGGTGAATCAACTTGACCCGGCTAAAATTTGAGATCCTTTTTCCTGAATACATTTTCATGTGTTACCTGACCTACCCCTCTTGCTACCCTTGTGGGATGTATTATGCATGGCACGAGTTTGTTTCAATTAACTATTTAATTTCTCTTGCAGCTGTGTACCATTGCATAACTTTGATTACGTGTACAACTATCTAATCTTCACAAATCTTAGTTTTATTGACTGGTAAGAACATTATAATTTCTAAAAGACATCCCATATATTTTCATTTTGCTGTTGTGTAAAACCTTTTTACTAAATGTCTCTTTCTGCTGGCTGTAGTTATGATGATCCAGGTCCACATGGAGCAGGTGGTAGGTATTCAGAACATATGCTACCTGAAATTGAATTTAAGGATTTCCGTAAGGGTTCACAGGTATCAACATTTGCATGATACCTTTTATACTTTTAAGACTCATGGTTTATGGCCTTCAAAGAAATGGTTATTTATTAAAACATTTTTTTAATGCTGATATTTGGTACTCTTGTTTAGCTGAATAAAATAGGTAACAACAAAAACAGATGAGTGACTGTTGTTAAAGATAATTATTTTACAAGTCAATCTTTTATTAGCTACCAGAAGAGAAGTAGAAGTTGTCATTTTCTAATCTAAGGTCATATTTACTCCTGTCTGAAATACTCAATTTTGTATATGATATTTTTACTTTTCCAGTGTGACATACTTTTTACTGCTGTAAAATGGTGAAGAGTTGTTCATATTAAAGATTGCTTAAAAACTTGTATTGGGGTGTGTTTTAAATTTACGTTTAATTCTTGGTAAATATTACATATATTTAAATAAGAAATTGGACCAGGCCGGGCTCGGACAACGACGCCTTAATCGTTCCCTCTTTCCAAGTTAACGGCCAGGCTTTTCTTAGGACCTTGTCCAGGCCTGATACAAATATATATGGGCAGTGCACACTCATAATAATTTCTGTTTAGGAAAAATGCATGAAAATGCAAGGAACTTTAGTGAACTTTCAAACTTAGATTTTAATTGAAAAACACTTTTACATGTAAGTGATATCCTATAGATGGTCAAAAGCTGGTCATCTTCTCTGGCGCGACCATCTTTATCAGTCATCTTATCAGGCGAGACAAGTTTCTCATATCAGCACCATGAAGCCAACAGGAAAATCCTCTCCTGCGAGACTATCCTTGTTGGAATAAGCTCTTAAATAAAAAGAAGATAAACAATTACCTTTTGAAAATATAGCAAGTTACATATAACGGTAACAAAACCAAAGTTTGTTACATTAAAATTTAAGCTTGAAGTTCAATGCATACAATTACATTTTGTGTAAATTTATTACATCGTGAGTCACTTTGCCCTTTCGTTTTATGCCATGGATTTATTTTCTTTGTATGTACATGCAAACCTGGTCTCTTAATAGTTTCACCCTTGTTTTATGCCATGGTCTGATATTCAGACTTGGGAGTTACCTACTCTTCTATCTCACATGACCTCTCCACTTATTAGATTTATTATGGATGTATGATATTAAAGTGTCTCTGTGTAGGGTGACAACTATTTGTAAAAAAAGTAAATTTTTTTATGTATATCTGCAGTGGTTCACTATGACCCGGAAGCATGCTTTAATAATTATGGCTGACAGTCTTTACTACAGGAAGTTCCGGCTTTACTGCAGGGTACGCACATGTTACTACATTCTTATTTCATGAAGGAACAGTTAGAGAAGTAGAAATATACACTATTAATAACAAAGTAAATAAACAAATATGCATTTTGCTAGCAATAGCCCATATGGCTATTGTTAACAACTAACTTCTAACTAATTTACTTCAAACAGTAATCACAAGTTAGGCACAAAAGTTACTACATTCTTTTTCAAATTTGCCTTATTAAGATGCATTGTTGGCATTTTATTATGTGTTAAAAATACCTAAAACAAGTATAAGGGGTAGTTGGCAGTGCGTTTGAACGTGATTAATGTGATTTTGAATAGTCAACATCAAATAATTTGTTGTGCTGATTACGGAATATAGAAAGATGGTGTTTGGGTGTGCTTCTGCAATTTATCAAATGCTGTTTATTTTAAAAGATTAACAGCTAAAATGATTGTTTAGTGAAAGAAAGTAGAAACATTTGTGAAATGAAAACAAAAGCCTCCAAAGAAGTGGTTAATAAGTCTATATCACCCTTAGATAATCAATATTGTTGTAGTTGGTATGAAATGTATTATTTGACCTTGAATTCTCTATACGTTCATCCAAGCATTAAAAACTTGCTATTTCAAATATGTAGTTTTAATACACCAATCCAAACACAAGTTAAACAATGCTTTTGTTTTTTTAAATGTTGGGGGTATATTGTTATTTTTGGTTTACATTATCTTGGCCAATTGCCCACATTTGTATATAATTAGTCTTTCCATTCAATAGTAAAAGTGAAGAATACACATACGGCGACACTTTATCATATGAAGTAATAGTTTTGTTTCTTAAATTCAACAGCCAGGTTTTGAGGGCCGCAATTGCTATGCTGATGAACATTACTTCCAAACACTTTTCTATGTTAGTACTTACTGTAACCACTTGTTTTTTCTCTTATCACTTTTCTTACTTTTAATTTTATTTTAGTTGCTAAAATAATCTCCTTTTTTAGATGGTTGATCCCGGTGGCATTGCGAACTGGTCTGTAACATATGTAGATTGGTCAGAAAGGAAGTGGCACCCGAGGTCATATAAACCTCAAGACATCACTCCCAAGCTTCTTAGAAACCTCACGGTACCCTTATTGCATTTTGTTTGTTCATATACTAATAACCTTACTCTTTAATGACCACAAGGTCTTGAGTTGGGAGTACCAAAAATGGGTGAGTCGAGTGTGTTGGGTTGGGTGACAGGTTGAAAAGGGTGCGGACTCAAACAAAAATTATATAGCACGGTTTGAAATTGTGCTAGTTGGGTTGACCAACAAACACTAGTTCCTATCTTTTTAGCACCGGTCAAAATGTGTTGGTTATAATTACAAAAAATATAATTTAAATTCTTTTAGGCACTACGCTAACTCCTTGTGCTTCTCATGAGTAACCGATTAACATTATTTTGTATTGCAGTCGTTTGATACTAGCCTGCATTTCACAAGTGATGAAAAGGTAAGAAATTTATCACTTTTGTTCTTCATGATAGTTTGACTTTCTGGGTCAAAGGCAGTACTTAAATCAATTTTCAATACACTGATTCTACAAGTGTCAAAATCAAGATCTCTCAATTGCTGCTACTTCTTATAACATATGCTTGACCTCAAAGTCAAACTACATAAGTTTCAAATCTAATGGATACTGATCCATCACATGTTGACTTTTGCAGAAGACCGTGTTGACAACTCCTTGCATGTGGAACGGAATGAGACGGCCCTGCTTCTTATTTGCAAGAAAATTCTATCCAGAAACATTGGATAATTTGCTGCAACTTTTCTCAAATTCATCAGTCTGAAGATAACTTGAACATTGTCATTTATGGATAGATTCGCAACAGAATCTGACCCGTTTCTTATATTAATTCCTGTATAATAACTTGTGCCGCCTGTCTGCATGTCAATGAGGCTTGATGCAGTTTTATGGATTTCAATTTTGAATTTATTTAGATTGTTAAAAGTTTTCACCTTCTTGATAATGCTTATGCTTTAATCTATTTCTTAACCAACTCTATGTGTTATACTTTTGTAACTAGTTTTTATTTTATGTTGTATTTTCTGGATCCGTCACCGAACTCACTTTTTAGCGTATTTTGTTTTAACTGACATGTGTATATCCTGCCATGAAGATCCTAAGCCTGCTTGATTTGGTGGGATGGCATTACAATGAATGGAATGAATGAAGTGATTGAATTGTCAATTATATTTTGTTATTTTGTTTGGATAAACTATTCTTTGTTTATTTCAATTGCTAATTGGTAATAAATGTTAGTTTACATAGCAGTTTTACATTGTTCATCATTGGATGTGGTTACTTTTGGGGCTCTCCAAAAACATATTATTAAGAACTGAGAGTGTAATTTAAAAATTTTGTTCCATTCCTTGGGGGTTCCCTGAAAAATTAAATGAATTGAATGGAAATTATAGCATGAAAAGAAAAATAACAGGTAATATAGGAATCTATTAAACACAATTTAGACATTTTACAAGAGTGCCGGTGCAAAAAATGAGTTTTTATTTTCAAAGCGGTTATTGTATGGAACTAATTCGTATGGGTATCGGTTTGAGTTTAAACCCGGTCCGGTTTGTTTGGTTCAATTCGGACGATTGACCGTTTAAGTTCTGGTTTCAAACTATTGTCACTACCGGGGAATATAAACCCGTTAGGAACCTACGATCATACCAGTTCCAACCCAATTCCCATAGGTACTGGTTTGAGTTTAGTTTGGGTTTGTGGTTCTGATTCTGAAACTACTCTTTATTGCACTTAAAAAGAAACTTTTTTGACAAAGTGTGGGCATGATTCATGACATTATGCGTAAGTTTTAGGCCAACGGGCACTTACATCTACTTACTCGCATGTGTTTCTAACAACAATATATGCTAAGGTATATCTTCACTCATAACCCCTACTTTGATGAGAATTGGTAACTTTTGACACCAATGGCACGTTCAAGAAAGCGAAAATCAAATAGGAGAGAAGTTTTCAAAATCGATGTAGCTTGTTACTCATTAATCAAGTGATTAAGTACAAACGATCTAACAAATTTCGGTTTGGTAGTTGAACATTAATATACAACCTTCTATTTTGATTATCTACGACATGTCATTTGTAACTATTTTATGCTATCAAGCGCCTCTAAGACTATTAATAATACTACAACACTATTCTTTTTACAAACAAGCCTAGTCAGCAGTCGTTTTTTACATATTTTTCATCATATACTCATGTTACCTATAATGCTATCATATCATTCTTCCCACAAACATACTTATTATTCTAAAAGAATTTTTTTATTAAATGAGTCACACAAGAATCAAGTTGGCAACCCCCTTGGGCCTTGGGGACCAACAAGAATGGACGTGCGAACCTTCTCCAGTGCAGCTCCTAAACGCAGAGCATCGTAGATTTCTCAAAATATTCATCAAGCGGGTCACTCTCGTACATTTTCAAAACCATAATCTCACCCAATTTTTTTATGGTTAAACATGTTTTTATCATATTTCTAACACCAGGTTACAACCCATGTGTTACATGGGTGGAATAAATAAAACATATCAAAATTATTAGTTTTATGAACATTTTATTTTCTAGATATTATTATCCATTGGTGAAATAAAAATATAATAAATATTTAAAAGTTATAATACATAATGAATTAGAAATTATTACTCTATATTTAATATGTATTAATAAATTATTAAAATAACTACATTTATATTTTAGATGTTTAATAGTTTAGTTTAATAATTTACAATAGTTATTATTTAATATGAGAGAGACAAGAAACATAAATATAGATATATTTGTTTTAACATATTTTAGTTAAAAAGGAAGGTTAAATTAATTGTTTTTATAACTTTCGTATTTATTATGAGAGAGGCGGAAAAATGATTTTTTTGATATGCTAGAATGATGACACGTGTCATTTGATATGCTAAAATGATGACACGTGTCTTAAAAAAACTTTTTTTTATTATAGGTTAGACTGAGTGTAATGGTTGACATTAATCTTTTAGTTAAAGTGCCACCTAGATGCCATGTCAGCACAATTAATTTCACTAAAAACTCTTTTAAATCAAGTGTAGTGGTTTTAACTTTGCATAATCATTTGAATGTCACTAAATGACGGGCTTCTCAAATATCTATTGGCATAAAGATCAATTATATCTAAATAATAATATGAATAACAATAACAATATTTTTAATAATAATAATAATATTGATAACAACTATCAAGAAGAAGAAGAAGAAGATGATGATGATAATAATAATAATAACAATAACAATAATAATAACATCAATAACAATAATCGTACCTTCACAAAAATTGTTAATACTATCTCGGGATGTTTTTTCTGACATTTTCAAATACTCGTCCCATGAATCTTGTGAAGTACCATATGCTAGTTGACGAATTACGGAAGTGCATTTTTTTAATAGTACTAAATCCTAGCTTATTTCTAGCGTCTTCCCTTGGTTGAAAATATCTATTAGCATAAAGATCAATTATACCTAAATAATAATATTAATAACAATAACAATATTTTTAATAATAATAATAATAATAATATTGATAACAACTATCAAGAAGAAGATGATGATGATAATAATAATAATAATATTTGAATGTCACTAAATGATGAACTTCTCAAATATCTATTAGCATAAAGATCAATTATACCTAAATAATAATATGAATAACAATAACAATATTTTTAATAATAATAATAATAATAATAATAATAATAATAATAATAATAATAATAATAATAATAATAATAATATTGATAACAACTATCAAGAAGAAGAAGAAGATGATGATGATAATAATAATAATAACAATAATAATAATAATAACATCAATAACAAAACCGTACCTTCACAAAAATTGTTAATACTATCTCGGGATGTTTTTTTGACATTTCAAATACTCGTCACATGAATCTTGTGAAGTACCATATGCTAGTTGACGAATTGCGGAAGTGTATTTTTTAATAGAACTAAATCCTAACTTATTTCTAGCGTCTTCCCTTGGTTGAAAATATGAAAACTTGCGCTCTAAATCACCGACGATTCGTAAAAATAGTTGACGACTCATACGAAAACGACGTCGGAAGGTAACTTTATCATACAAAGGTCTTTCAATAAAATAATCTTGCATCAGACTGTTATGCACCTCCGCACGACCCCGTTCTAGTGGTGGTCGTCGTCTACGAGGTTCTGGACTTGATGTTTGAACGTGCTCGACTAAAAATTTTACTCCCACTTGAACACACTCAATAATGACCACTTCATCCACCTCCCAGGAAGCTAAATCGTTAGGTAGTTGATCCATCTTTTAATTAAATATAAGAGATTATAGAGTCAGTTATGAGAGAGTAGGCTTGAAAATATGTGAAGGTTTATTATATATAGTCATATAGGTAGTTAGATAATTCTACTTTTATATAAAAGATTACAAATAAAAACTATTTTCACGTTCGTTAACAGCATGGCGCTCACAATTTTAATGGGCCTTTTTTAATTTTAGAGTAGTGGCTTTGGCGCCACTTAACCTCCACGTCACAAGGCTTTGGCGGTCATTTAATTCTCCACAACGTGGAGTCTTATAAAGGGTCCCGTTAAATAGACACCACATGATTTTAAATCAACACCCCAAAATTTCTATATGTGTCGTATAGCCCCATACGCGTCGTATAGGGGAGGGTCGTATAGGGCTATATGTGTCGTATAGGGCTATATGTGTCGTATAGCCCTCTGACAGCCTCCTGAATTTTTCCTCGTAGTCAGTGTCGAAATTCGCTATACGCGTCGTATAGTCCTATATGTGTCGTATAGGGGGGTCGTATAGGGCTATATGGGGCGTATAGCTCTCTGACAGCCCCCCTGAATTTTCCTCGTTTTAAGTGTATTCGACCCTATACGCCGCGTATGGACCCATACGCGGCCTATAAGGGGGTGTCGATTTATCTGGTGGGTGTCTCTATATTAGAACCCGAATATAAATGTTATCAGGTTTCACTAAATACAACTAAAAAGATCATATTAAAACCCAATTTAATTTGATTGTTTCCAAAATGCTTTGCTATCGTGCGCTAATCCTATAATTCTTATCAATATTATATGTTTTCACAATATTATGAAAGCAAACGTCACCCCGTCGGAAATACAACGATATTAATGCCTCCGGCCACCGGCACCGGTACGGACTCCGGCATACGCCACTCCGACGTTATCTCCGATTCCACATTGTAAAACGTTATATGCATACGATTTCAAAAACAATAAGAAATTGAAATCCAAATTGCATTTAGATAATATTGATTCAAGCAGAAGCATGATCGCCATGGGTTTCCGAAGGAATTCGTGAGATTTTAGGTACTTAATCCGTTAATCGTTAATTTTGCCTTATTCGTTGATCGATTCTGATATATATTATTGTTTCATTTTCGAAATTGTTTGATAGATTCATACATACGTGATTATGTGTATATGTAATCTGTAGCACTTCATGATAGGTTAAATTAGAAGGAAAACAGGAGTATTTTGGAAGAAACCTTGTTAGAATGGGGGTTGAATCGATGAGAAATCGTGTTAGCGATTCGTTAAGTAGATGTTACAGATCAGCTTCTAGGCATCCATTGTTGATGTTCATGATTTTTATGTTGTTTTGGACATACCGATCGTTTCCTGTGTTGTTTACTCTTTTGGTACATGCTTCTCCTGTTATTGCATCCACTCTTGTTCTGCTTGGCACTCTGTTGTTTTATGGTCATGCAAATGCACCTGAAGTTCAAAAAGAAGGGAGATTACACCATCATGATGTGCATAATCTAGTGTTTGGGGGTGTGGGGAGTAGTGAAATTGATGGGGAAGCTTATGGTGTTGATAATATGAATGTTGGTGATGATCATACACGTAGAAGCTCGATTGATAGCTGTGTGTCTAGGGGGAGTAAGAGGTTAACACTGGAGGGAAAGAGTGAATTGGGGAATCGAAAGCCCCTTTTGGTGAATCGTGGTGGTCATTTTCAGCATTTTGGGAGTGGAAATAGTAGAGTAAGAAGTAGTGATGGATCGAGAAGGAATTCGTTTGATCCTTTACATAATGTAGATGATGATAATAAAGGGTGGGACACAGGATCTGATGTTGTTGAAGGTTCTTCTCCGAGTGGTTCAATGGCTGATATGTTTCCTATGCTTGATGAGTTTAATCCACTGCTGGAATCAGATGGTCATCTTGAACAAGGTGAGATTGTTCAGGAGACAGATGAGGATGTTGACGATGATGATCATGATCATGAGGATATGGAAGTTAGAGATGATGATGAAGAGGAAAATGTTATGACATGGACAGAAGATGACCATAGGAATCTCATGAATATGGGAACATTAGAACTTGAAAGAAACCAGCGTTTGGAGAGTCTTGTTGCTAGACAAAAAGCAATTAAAAACATGAGGATTCTGGCTGAAAAAAATATGGTAAACATGAGTCCATTTATTGACACTCATATTTCAACTGATAGAAATACTCCATTTGATCTTTCTAATCATTCCAATGAAAACATTCTTGAATCTGCTCCTCACTCTGATATGATGCCAAGAAGAAACCCTTTCGATCTTTCTTATGACCCGCGTGGAGGGAAGCCTGATCATCTGGGTCCCACTTTTCAATCAGAATCTGTAGCTTTTCAAACAAACAACCCAAAGGGTGGTCGCCGCGAGAGTTCTGATTTTGGTCACTTAACTCTAGGAATACACGCGGTACCTGAAAGGATTGCTTCTGATACAGAATCAATTGGTTCAACTTCTGATATAAATGAGCATATCATTCCAAGAAGCCGGTTTTCTGAAGATGATAACACTGTGAAGCCTCATCAGGCTGCAGAAGGAAATAACAGAAGTAATGAGGTTGATATACATGATCAGAACACAGGTAATACAAAAGGAAATTCATTTTGTTGATTAATCTAACCTTTTCTTTTAAGGAGCTCATGAAACAAAAAAATTGATTTAAATCCAGGTTATGAAGACAAAACTAGCAATAAATCGAGCTCGTCATCATTTTTTGACGTAACTGATGACATAAATGATGGTGGTGATGATAATGATAATGATAATGGGGAAGTAGAGTATACCTCCATAGACAACTCGACGTCGGATTCAGAAGATCTGGAGGTAAATTCTAAAGATTACTGTTTTATGATTCTTATTAATTATCCTTTTCGTCTAACATAATTACTGAATATGTTGATGGAAATTGATGATCAGATATAGATGTGTGCTAAAATTTATGTTCTTAAACATACCCATGTTGCATTCATCTCAATTTGCAACTTAGTTGGCCTTTGGCACCAAGTTGTGGTGCAAAAATATGATAAGTTTCACTTAGTAGTATAGAAAAAAAACCTTAAACTAAAACACAGGAAATTAAAACTTTTTTTGTTGTCATTAGTGATCATTTCTTAAACTAATAACGTCGATTAGGAGCCCACTCATACTTATCATTGCACGGCATCATAATGATAAAGAAGATAGACATACCGAGTAACAAGAAAGGATTAGGCTAGATCAGGTATCATCAACAATATAGCGTTTTTTTTCAAACGGTTATGCTAAACGTACATCTTCTCTATTTTTACATGTTGCATATTCTTCAACTTGTTATATCAGTAAACTTCCCTCTATTTACGTTAAATGATAAAGAAGATACCTCTGATTTGATATATTGTGGGGCGTAGTCTAAAAGTTTTAGAGGATGCTAGCCACCCTCTTTAAATTCTCTAAATTAGTGCGTTAAATATGATTACATATTTTTAAAAATCGCATTCAACCTATCCAACCAATTTTCTTTACTAATTAACTTTTACTACTTTGCCTATTTGACCACTTATTATTGTCCCAAGGGGATATTCGGGTGTGTGCTCCACAACCAAGGTTCAAATACTACAGTGTGTAGGTTGTGATGTATTTATCTTATAAAATCTAAGAATTCTTGTTCAATAAAAGAAATTACATATTAACAATAAGATACGACACAAATTGACCTATTGTAACCGGGTTGAAATCATTACCGAGCAGGATTCAGAAGAAAGTGAAAGTGACGAAGGCGGATTGCCCCAAAGGCTTAGTCAGGGGCTAAAGTCATGGTTTGGATGGAGGGCATGAAGGTCACCCATGCCAAGGTCTACTTGAAGCTCACACTTTTTTCTATCTTTTCATTTATTTTTTACTTGATTCTTTCTAGAGCAAATTTTGAAAAAATTGATTTTCTAGGAACATTATTTAACAATAAAAATAGTGAAGTGTATTTACAGGAATATATTTTTGTAAAATAAATAATATTATCGGTATAAAATGATGATTTATTTGTATTTTATATCAAGGAGGTTTTGTATTTATTCTTCATAATTGGATGAGATGAGTATTTCAGGGTGTTTATTTTGAAGGTTTGGTGTGGGGTTGAGTATGGACAAGTTATTACACAGTGAAGTAATTACATAGTGGCTTGAGTTATGTTTATATATTGATGAAATTCTTACAACCTTGTATAAATTTATTATAAGCCTAGGGAGTATCGATGCCATATATTTACCTTAGAATTCTTTTTCGGAAGGCAGATAATTTCATTAAATATGTCATATATTTATCTTAAATTATTATAAACAAACAATTAGCCTCCTTGAGCATGTATAGCCTCCTTTAGCCTCCTAGAAGACAGTATATAACAAAGTTAAATTATCCAATACATGACGTCAATACGTCATAGCATTTTACCATATAAAAAAGTTATAATAAAAAGTTTATTAAGTGAGATGTTTTTTTTATCATAATTTAGATATAACTATGTACAACTTAACACGGTTCAATATTATGAGTTGACCAAGGACATATTTGAGGTTTTAACGGAACGTGTACATGTTTATGCTTTCATATGATTATATGTTCTTTACTTGGTTCTAATTTGGGATCTTTAAAGTTTGTTCCACTACATTGTCATGCTAATTTTTAATGGAACGTCTACATATATGTTTTATGTTTTCTTATAATTTATACATAGAATTAAGCCATAAACCATTAATGATTGTGAGAAAGCTCATCTTGCGAATTTATCTCTCTAGAAGCGTATCATTACATTTTTCTCTCTCTCTAGCGAGAAAAAGAGAGGGGTGGCTATTTTCCCTTGAATAGGTGATATTTTGATAAAAAAATTTAATTTACACCCCTTGTCTACCCCCTTGACAATCTTTAAGTATAAGCATAAACTTATTCCAATGTTACTAAATTAAGGATGTTACAAACGAGCATATAGATTGATAACGAGGCTTTTAGGTTTTGGTTTTCTATCTAGACACAAGTATAGATTTGTAAATGGGCTATTAGAGAAGGGTATGATAATGTTAATTGGACGATTAATTTATTGAATTTCTCAAACATTAATATAACATCTAACATGTTAGTAGTAATAGTATGGAATGTTGGCAACACGTTAAAAAATAGAATGTTGGTAATGTTATGTCTACCGTTTGCAAATGGTCTAGTGCTATTTAATACAAACTGTTTTTCTAAATTCTTTCTAACTATAAATACCAACCATTTAATAAAATATATACACACATAATAACATGTCACTCCTATACACACATTCAACTTTATATTTTTCACTCTTAACCATAAATCCTAACAACCCCGTCCAGTAAGACAACTTCAACCTAGTTGGCTTATGAAACGGTTCACCCGAACCATGGATGATCAACGAGGAAGAGACTTTGGCGTCAGCGTGGGTTGATACGATCAATGCCCACGAGCTGGTCACAACCTTCAATTTTGGTTTCATGTACGCGATAAATTTCACACCCACATGAGACACGAAATGTACCATTCGATGGACCAGATTTCGTCAAAATATAAGCGCATCCGCACAAGAGTCAAAAAGTTTAACTTGATCTGCCTATTGAGTGGAACGACAAACAAGTTATGAAAGTTGCGCTCACCAATTTTGAGTTGGCGTTTGGTTCCCCGTTCACAATCATTAATAATGTTTTACAAGAACATGTTTAATTCTCCTGCATTTTAATAAAATATGGCTTGAGTTATATAGACATTCATTTATATTATAAAAAACACACTACTCTCTCTCTATTAATTTATATGTATCTATAAAGAGGAATAGAGAGAAGAAAAATAATTATGATGTACCAATAACAAACCTTATTAAATATATCTATGTTTTTTTACGTTTATTAGTTTTTTTTATAAGTTCTTTGATAGAAAGCTGAAGTGAAAAAAGAATACAAGTTATTCGCATCTCTTGTTTTACAACCCGAAATCCGGTTCAAGAAACCGGAGAGTATACTATTTGAGTTTGTCGGAACATCAAAAACGTTGATTGAAATCGAAAAGAAAACGTGAAAAACGCACAACTCAAATCAACTCAACTCAACTCAAACATAAACATCCTTTCAAATTTCATTTCACCTTCAACGCTCCCTCTCTACCAAATTCCCAAATTCACAAGGTAAAAATTCCCTAATTCCACACATCTTACACACTATTTCCTTCAATTCATCCTCTCAATTCCCAAAACAATCGTGAATTATCGAATCATTCTCATGTTTTCGCATCATCTTGATCGTCCAATCATTAATTAGTTAATAAACCCTAGTTCCTGTGCATTTCCCCTTCCCTCTGATTATCATTCTTTTTTCTTGCTTTGTGCCTTGAATCATGTGTTTGTTTGTAAATCGGTGATGTATTTGGTTATGTGCGATTTGATTTTTATCTGTCTAGGGTTTTAATTTGTGGTTTTTGAGTGTGTTTGCATGTTTTTCAGGAGGGTATTGAAATTGGGGAGTTTGGTAGCCCTAATTGAGCGGATTTGTAATGTGTGTACTTTGCAGGTGATGAGAAGTGTGATTTTCTGTGGGAAAGTTTAAGTTTATTTGATTATTTAGGAAGCTCTGTGTGGTTTTAAATTAATGGAGCGTGCTTTTGGGTCTGATCGTATGCCTTCTGGTGTTGTAAACAAGTCTGCAGTTTTGACAGTTAAGCCGTTGAGATGTCTGGCCCCGATTTTCCCGTCTCCGTCTGATCCTTCTGCGCCCCCGTCTTCTCAGTATGCGTCTATCCCTCCCGCAGGCCCGTTTCCGCCTGGGGCCACGCCGTTTTTCCCCTTCTTTGCTGCAAGTGATCCTCAAAGGCCGGGTCAGCAGAGGTCTTACCCGATACCGTCGCCAGTTCCTTTGAATTCTTTTAAGACGCCTGTTTCAGCATCAGGGAATGGGGACATAGGGACCTCAAGGAGGAGTTTTAGGAATCGTACAGGGGTAGATGATGATGGAAATAGTCAAGGGGATAGTTATGATAACAGTTATGAAAGAAATATGGAAACTGGAAATGAAGGCTATGACAAAACACCGGGTACCCGTAGAAAAGTCAGGAGCAGAACTGGTGGTACTGTTTCCAATAATGATGCTGAAGTTGAGTCAGTGGTCAGTAACTTGCTGAGATCTTTCAGTCTTGTGGGAATAGATACTGCTCTTCAAGCTAACAGTGGGAAAGAATTTACTGACCGCGCTCTCATTGTTTTCAATCTACTCAGGAGAAAAATCACTCTACTTGAGGAGAAAAAAGAAGCTACTCCAGGCCTAGCGAAACGCCAAGACTTAAGGGCAGGTACTATTTGTATGAATAAAGGTGTTCGTGCTAATACCCAGAAACGGATTGGAGCGGTTCCAGGTGTTAGCATTGGTGATATTTTCTTTTTCCGTATGGAGATGTGTATAGTGGGATTGCATGCTCCAAGTATGGCAGGAATAGATTATATGTCTTTTAGGGTTTCTGGAGATGATGAACCATTGGCTGTTAGTATTGTTTCTTCAGGTGGATATGAAGATGAAGGTGATGATGGTGATGTGTTAATCTACAGTGGTCAAGGTGGTCAGAGGAGAGATAAACAACAAGTGGATCAGCAATTAGTAAGGGGTAATCTTGCTCTTGAGAAAAGCTTACACAAGGCTAATGAGGTGAGAGTTATTCGTGGTCTTAAAGATTTTTTAAGTCCAACTGGGAAAGTGTATGTCTATGATGGATTATACAAAATACATGAATCATGGATTGAAAAAGGGAAAAGTGGTTGCAATGTTTTTAAGTACAAACTGGTTAGAGTTGCTGGACAACCTGAAGCATTTACATTGTGGAAATCAATCCAGCAATGGAAAGATGGTACTTCTACACGCCCTGGTGTTATTCTACCTGATCTTACATCTGGTGCTGAAAGTTTACCTGTTTGTCTTGTAAACGACTTGGATGGTGAAAAGGGGCCCGCTTATTTTACTTACATATCCAGTCTTAAGTATACAAAGCCATTTCCTCCAACCAAACCATCTGTTGTAAACTGCAACTGCACAAATGGATGCCAATCTAACACTAACTGTCCTTGTGTTCAAAGAAATGATGGATATATCCCATATACCTCACTTGGTGTTCTTCTGAGTCATAACTCACTGGTTCATGAGTGTGGTAATATGTGTGTATGCCCTATCACTTGCAAGAACCGAGTTTCACAAGCGGGACTGAAAATGCGTCTAGAGGTGTTTAAAACAAAGGATAGAGGTTGGGGACTCAGATCTTGGGACCCAATTCGTTCAGGTTCTTTTATATGTGAATATGCAGGGGTTGTGATATCAGAAAATAGAATTGATTCTGATGATAATTATATTTTTGATGCCACCCGCACGTTTGAGCCGTTGGAAACTCAACCTAGTGATGAACCTGTCAAATTTCCATTTCCTTTAATTATTAGTGCCAGACATGAGGGAAATGTGAGTCGGTTTATGAACCATAGTTGCTCACCTAATGTGTACTGGCAGCCAGTTATCCGTGAAAATCAAGATGAATCATATTTTCATGTTGGGTTTTATGCAATCAAGCATATTCCTCCTATGCAGGAGTTAACATTTAACTATGGAATGATACCGGCTGATAAAGCAGGCCCGCGGAGGAAAAACTGTTTGTGTGGATCATCAAACTGCAAAGGTTTTTTCTACTAGTGGTCTACATAAAGTTTGCAGGGATGGTTCATGTCAAATGGCACTGCCTGTAAGTTCCCTTCTTTTTTGTGTTTATTTTTTTATTTGTTTTTACTATCACTCCAGATGCATGTCTTAATTTATTTGAAGTAATTTAGAACCAATTTTGATTATTCCTGGACTCCTAGAAATTAAGTCTTATGTTGTTTCTTGATCTTTTTGGATTTTTGTTCATCTGCTTACAATATACTTGGAAGGAGCCTTCTTACTATTATCTAAGATCTGTTCAGTAGCCATTAATATTTTCGTCTTAGTTGGTAATATTAATTAGTGTTGAAGTTTTAGTGCTTGGTCTAAAGGTAGAAGACAGTCATTAAAGGTCCTCCATAAATCATATCACTTGGAGAACATAAGACATCAACTCATTGTACTACTGTAGTGGCACTGTAAAATGAATAAGATCTGAATTTGTGATTTATTAGCTTAAGAATTTTTCTATATTGAGAAATTCTTAGGAATTTTTTAGTAATGCAAACCAAAAAGGAATGTATGCTTTGGAATGAGCAAGTAAGTTTAAAAAATCATTCATGACTAGAGAACACTTGCTGCTAAAAAGATATTGTGAATAAAACTGAATAGAAATGAATATTATTGCTAAAAGTTTATGTATGAGTGCTATAATTGTTAACTAGATAACTAGAAAATGTGCTAAAATTTAGTTAAGAGGAAATACACATTGAGATCCTACTCGTTGAGAAACAAGATTGTTTGAGATTTAGCAACTAGGTTATGCTCTTAAATGGAATATATGACTTTATGTTATCTTTTTTGTGGTACTATGCAATAAAATCATGCTTTAGTGTTGGGACATTGATGTATCAATTTTTAGATCCTGAGAACAAATGAACATAGAACATGGTTATTCTTGCCTCGTGGCTAAGTGTGGTGTGAGTACATGTGTTGTTGAGTAAGAAGTAATATATGCTATTTAGTAAGAAATGTGATGTTGAATGCCCCCTTTGGTAAGGTATAGTGTTCTTCGGTAAACTAGAGCAGGCATAAGTGCCTAGGTGGTAGTTATTTGGGATGTCCAACTATCCAAGTATCAGAGTTCGTACACAAGGGAACAATGTTGTAAAAATCGACCTAGTTGGCCGATTAATTGGTGATTAATCGCTAGTTGATCAGTTAGCTTGGCGGTTTCATATAATTGGTGGATAAAATCGGTAATCGAACCTAGTCAGACAAAATCGGTGGCTAGGTTCGGGCCAAATTCCGGTCAAAATGTTAGATCCCGGCCAAATGTTTGAAATTACAGTCAAACCTTGAAAATTTTGGCCAAGTACGTGTAAATTTTGGTCAAATGTGTTTGTATATATATACATCTAAGCATTTTTATAAAAAATGCATATAAAAATGAGTGTGTATATATATATATAACTGAAAATTACTTATAAAAGTTCCAATCCGATTAATCCCTAGTACTCCCGATTAATCGCTAGTCGGTACCCCACTGCTCGACTAGCGCCTAGCGATTTTTACAACCATGCAAAGGAATGGTGTTGGCTGTTGTAACATTGCCCGGTCAAAGTGCCTGAAAGTTATACAAATCATATTGATATCCAATAGCCCATAGTCTGTATTGTAGAAATTCGAATGTCTTCAGGTTGCCCAGTCGTTCAGAATCCGGATTCTGGAGATCTTTGAGTTGTTTGATGGTCCAAGATCTGGGTCATCAGTCATAGAGGTCCAGAGATCTTTTAATTTATCTGAGGTTTTGGAGTCTACTAATAAGCACAAGTATGTTGGGACTTGGGTGAAGAGGGTGTTGAGTTTCGAACTTGGGTGAGATTAGGCAAGTGGACATACTTAAGTCATCGGTTGTTTAAAAATATTTACACACATACAAGAAACTATCCAAGTTTTGTAGAGGCTTTTAGTTGATGAATTGTTAACAATTAGATTTTTGTTGAGTAATCTTGTCATGTGGATCCGCCTAATTTCACAACCCTAGATCATAAATGCATAAATAAGAAGAGTGTTACAGTCATGTTATTTTGGTAACTCATTACTCTTAAAATCTGTCATCTAAACCGAAACTGGAAAATATTGACTCAAAACTTGGTGATTGACTCAGTTTTGTTTCTTTATTATGCTTTTAACATGCTTATTAGGTATTTTGCCCTGCATGTTCTGCTTTCAGCTAGTGTTTAATGTGTATGTTCTTATAAATAAAAGCATGCACCTTTGCAATATAAATCAAGCAAAAACTGTTATTTATATGATGAAATCCGTGGATCACTGGATCTAACTGTATATTATGTCTATTTGCAGGAGCAGAAGGATTGTAGTTTGTAGGTGAAATATGAAATGAAGTTGTTTGGTTAGACTATGAATGCAGCCCAATATTCTGGTTAAGCATTAGGCGGAGGTAATATTCAAGTTGTATTTAACATGGCGATGCATATTAAGTACACTCAACTTTTGTATGGGGATTGGGTGTGTAGCCCTTGTTTCCTATTATTATTAGATGACTTTGTAGTGTTTTCTTATTTATGATATTATATGCATCTAGATGGTACTTTTGCAATTTTTCGTGGCAGAAAATCCTGATAGATTTGAATCCTGATTAAAGTTAGGATCCAAAAGCTGGCATGGGTGACCCGTTGATCCATTTTTTAGCACATCAATCGGTATTTATTCATCACATATTCACATGTCGGATTCTTGGCAGCAATTTAGTCCGGAAAGTTGTTGACACCCTTTGTCCCTGTGCATGCGCGCACACACATTTAAATCTACTGATCAGTTTTTATGTTGTCCCTGTCATTGTTGCTGTAGAACAACACCTGTGCCTTTATCAGGTGCATCGGACTCGATACAAGCTTGTTATTGAAATTTGGTAACTTCAACATTCAAAACATATCTTATAGTTGGAAAGTATGGATAAGCAGTTGAATGGAGGGATTTGTAGTGCTATGGTTTAAAGTCAGTTACCTAACCATGTGGTTATGGTTTATGGGCCTCACTATCAAGCCGTGGCCTAATATACTTCTTTATGTTTCACAAATCCTACTTTATTTTATCATTAAACCTAATTAGCTTTTGGGGTAGGGTTATAATAAAGAAGATAGTTAATCTAAAAACTCTAAAAATGATTGTAGGCATGACATGTGTTTATTTATTGTTTCAAAGAGAACATCATGATCATTGTGTCAAATACGTCAGTTCATTGTGTTTTGTACGTTAATTGTGTTAAATATCAGTTTATTGTGTCATATATTTTACATTATTTGTTATATATATATATTCATCATTGTGTTTTATGTTTTTGATAATTTTGTGTTAATTTTTTCATTGTTTCTATAGATTATATAAATTTGTTATCTATCATTTTGTTTTACAATTATAAGTGCACAATGATATATCTTCATCAATGTTTTTTTTTTTAAATTAATAGTGTTGAAAATAACACAATATGTTATTTTTGTCATTGTTTTTATAGATTATATAAACTTGTTATTATCTATCATGTTTTTCAATTAGAAGTACACAATAATGTTATTTCAAATAATATATTTTGTAAAATTTATAATGTTCAAGATAACATAATGAATATTAAAGAACACAGACATTGTGTTATTTTGTTATTGTTTTTATTGTACTAGATTAATTAGTTGTTAATTTATTATTAATTTTTGTATACTAGAGATACATAACAATGTTATTTTATTATTATATGTCTTTAGAATTCATCATTTAAAAAAAACATAATAGTATTTAGAAAAACAAAATAACTAACAAAAAGATACAAACAACTGCACTAAAGACACAATGACGAGTAATTAGCTTAAAAACGTAAAAATATAGTCTTTTTATATAACAATAATTATCTTTTTTAAAGATAAAAAATGCTAATTTTTATTGGGTAATATTTATAAAATATAATGTCATATATAAATGTTATGAATGTTAAAAAATGAGAAAACTTAAAGAAAGTTAACAAAAGTGCCCATGCATTAAATATCTCTTTAACAAATTCTTTCATACAATATGATCTCAATTAAAGAAATTGATAGTTGAAATTAATTATTACACTTTTTAGTTTTGAAGGTTTTTTTTATTATTTAAACCCTTCTCTTAGCTTTTTATTTAGTTTCAAAATATATAATTTGAAATCACCTTATATGATTGTAAATTGATGATATATTATATTATAATTAACCTATATGTTAATAAACGATGGAAATGAACAGTAACAAGAGCCGGACATACACCTGTTTGGCAGGTGATATTAAACTGTATTCTGCCACGTATCTTGGTTTCTGCCACGTATCTTGATTTTTGCCACGTATCTAGAGCCAGACATACACCTGCTTGGCAGGTGTTATTAAACCGTTTCTACCACGTATCTTGCTTTCTTCTACGTATCTCTATCTTGGAAAGACAAACGAATAAAGAGATAAGGTTTAGAGTTGATCTAAAAAGGGAATTCTTGAATGGGAGATGCTTTGCCGGAGCTTCCTTCTTTTTGAGCTGCATAGCGACGACATTGAGGAGGATGCCACGGCTGCAACCGACGTCAAGGGGGTTTCATGGCGACCATCCGATGAGTTACTTCCTATCGAAGTGCGACGGAGGAGTAGAAGATGTTACCGGCGACGTAAAATAGGCATGCGCCAGATGCGCAGTGACGGAGCCGGTGAAGCTAGCGGCAAATTTTGCAAACCCGGTGGAAATCATGGCCGGAGGTGAAGATATTGCTATACCATATAAGCATTTTTCCTTCAACCTCTTATTTGAAGATATTGCTATACCACAAAAAGCATTTTTCCTTCAACCTCTTATTTTTGGCTTGAACTTTAATTTGTTATTTATATAACTTCATTTTATTATAAAATGGTAGGTTTATAGTACCAAGGAGACAAGGTTTCATCTGATGTGTAGAGTTTTGTTTTTGCTCTTCAAGTTTTGAAGAGATTCACCTAAAAACATTGGAATACATAAACTAGCATATGACACATCATTTTATAATATAACTTTTGGTCCATGTTATCATAGGTTTGTGGTTGTGATTTCTGTTCTATTGGTCTGCTTTTTTTATAATGATTTAAATTAATCTCTAGGTTGCTTTTTTCATTCGTTACAGATTAGAATTTCCCATTCATATGATTATCTGATGCCATTTATATTGCTAAGTGGACTATTGTTTTTTGTTGTGTCATTTTAAAATTTTGATTGTCACTGATCTAACTTTGATATGTGTTTATGTGGTTTTGATAACTACATCTCTACGACTAGGTCTTCTTTTCTTAAAATTTAGAATTGGAGGGTGGGGTGCTTTGTTTCAATTATTAATAGGTGTTATAAATAAAGGTGAAGTCAATGAATCACAATAGCTCTGATTGTGATTTAGGTTGGTATTTATTTTGCATCACACCATTGTATTAAAAGAAAAAAAAACTTGGATGGTTGTGTAATATTGAACTGTTACAGCATTTTTATATACATTTTTTTCAATACGTAGAAAGGTTGAAAGAATTGTGTTGCTTGGAAAAAATGCATTTTAACCCCAAGTATATAGAGAAGACTTTGATGTTTGCTTGTAAATGAAAGTTTCAATTCTACTAGAAACCACAATTGGAGTTCATTAAGCACCAGTTTGATTCAATTCAGATTATCGATTCCGAGTTGAGTCGATTGTGGTCGATGCTTAATCACACCGCGTATGACATCGCCGCAACGCGCGACGGTATGGGTAATATAACTAGTTATAATATAATATGTATTAAACCATTTGGTCGTGACTTCAGTCACCTTTTTGTACATAGGCCACCAAAGTTTAGTTATATGCAAAATAACCCCTCCCATATATTAAAAATAACACTTTTTGCACACAATTTGTGACGGATCGTTACAGAGAGAGAGAGAGAGAAACAAAGAGAGCCTGATGAAGTATCACCGGCCCGCCTTCCAGCGGTGATAATTGTGGTTTCCGACAGCATCACCACCACCAATGTTTGCTTCGACCTTCTCCGTCGACTCCCACCAGCGGCCCCTTCTCCGTGGACTACTCCATCGACCACATCCCGATGTCTTCCGTTCTTCTCCATTTCACCATCATCATCGACCCTCACCGGATCGAGTTTGTGGAGGTGTAGTGGTGCTTGCAGTGGTGATGGTGGTCGTATGTGGCGCTGGTGCTTGCAAAGGTGATGGTTGTCGGGTGTGGTTGTGGTGAGCCTGCTAGTGTAGGAATGTAGGATGCGTTTTTCGGTGGTGGGATGGTATGATGATGATACGGATGTAGATGGTATGGCAAAAATGGCATGATGATGTTGGTGATTTGGTGGTGTTGCAGGGTCACGGTCAGTGGCGGATCTAGAATCAATGTTCAGGGGTAACGTAAAAAAAATTTTAACGTACATTTATGTTAATAAAGGGGTCCGGAGGAATATTCATTCAAATTAAATCCATTTCTGATCAAAGGAATTGAAGCCGAAGAATTTAAACTCGAATAAGTTATTGACCCAATATCATCATTATTATTGAAACCAATATCCTACTATTGAAAATTTTTTTAAAAAAATTACCAATAAAAACTTGTTTTTTCATCTTTCAAATTCATTTTGTAACAAATAACACAATAAGATTACAAATTACACTTAGAAATAACACAATTTAAATACCTAATTTCAATATCAAATATCTAATTCATCTTTCAAATCCCTAGTTTATATACCTAATTGCATAAACCATAAATATTAGAAATTGAACCAAATAACCATTAATTTTTATAACAAATAACACTAATAAGCCTTAAATATTAGAAACTGAACAACATAAACCCTAAATCTCTGATTTCATAGTGTAATATATAAAAAAATACTAAAAATGTTACCTTGAAGTGGACGCTAAATTGGTGAAAGATGTTACACGCAGGCGGTGGCAAGGGTCGCCGCCGCAGCAGACGGTTGTTCGGCGGTGGTCAGCCGAACGACCGGTGGTGGTGGGGACGTGGGGTGATCGTCGGTGTGGGTGGATGGTGGCTAACTAGTTGTGGCCTATGGGAATGGATGAGGGGTCGATGGGGGCATGGGGCGATGGATGATGTTTTTTTTTATTTTAAGTTTTATGTTTGATTGGATTATGGATATTTGGGCTAATTAGTTAGGTTCTTTTAAGTTATTTAATCATTCTGGGCTTGTTAATTAATTTTGTATTGGACTAATGGGTATTTTAGACTTATTAGTCATTTATGTTTTTATAAAATGTAATGTTTTTTTCTAAAATGTAAGATTATATTAAAACTTAAAACTTTTTATGAAGTGTTGAGTTTAAAAAAAATTAGGAGAAACATAATATTTTCTCAGGGGTAACGTAGAACTATCAATTCTTTTATTGTTTTTAATATAAAACCGAAAATAAAATTTTTTTCACTACCTGTAAAAAGTTGAGGGGTAACGGAGGCTACCCCTCAAGTGAATGTAAGTCTGACCCTGCTCACGGTGATGATGATGGAGGCGGTGGTAGTGTTTGATTTGGTAACCTGATGAAGAAATGAGGTTACAAATTGTAATATTTAATATATTAATTAACTAAAAATAACTAGGGTGGTACTACGTTCATTACGGGTTGTACTAGAATATGTTTTTTCTTAGGGTTCTAATATAGAGACACCTACCCAGATACATTGACACCCTCTTATACGGTGCGTATAGGTCCATACACGGCGTACAGGGTCAAATGCACTGACAACGAGGAAAATTCAGGTGGCTGTCAGAGAGCTATACGACACGTATAGCAAATTTCGACACTGACTACGAGGAAAAATTCAGGGGGCTGTTAGAGGGGTTATACGCCCAGTATAGGGCTATACGACCCCCTATACGACGTGTGTGGGGCTATACGACCTGTATAGAAATTTTGGGATGTTAATTTATAATTTTAGGGTGTCCAAATAACCAAACCGTTCTTATGCTCTGTTTTTAAGCAATTTCATATTTTCATAATTGTATAGCAAAAGACATTGAAAGGGGTCCTCTAGGGTGTTATATCGTTTACATGGCATTATGAGAAATTAAACCCTTCCGGTTATGCTTATTTTGGTTGTGTTAAGTTGAAGCGTCTGGTTACAGGTTAGACCGGTTCACCGTTCCAGGAAATCGGATCCGATTTTACTATTTTTATATTTTTCTCATTAACATTTTTTTATTAATTTACTATTCTAAAATCTATATTTTATGTATTTAGTCTTTATATATTATTAAAAATGAAATCAACTTTAAAATATATTCTATTTTTGTATTTTGTTATAAATCAAATATATATAGATACTATTAGTTTTCTGTTATGTATGTTGTTATTCGGTTTTTAAATCCGGTTTAACCAATTCGACTGATCAGACTAGATAGACTGGTTCATTGTCCATGTTCTAAAAAACATTACTTACTATACTTTATACTTACTAGAATAAGGAAATTAACTCAATGCTTTTTTATATTTATTTTTCTTTGTATGCTCTTTGCTTTTTTTTCTTTGCTTACTTAACTATTTTTTTTTACTTTTCTTAATAATTTTTTATTTAATTACTTTAATTTCAAATATTATATGATTAAAAGTTAAAGACAATATTGTTTTATATTTATTTTTCAATCTCTAAAAACAAAATTTCCTTCTAGCACGATATTGTCACTGAGGCAACGCGTGTTACAAAATTCACAGACACTTCGAAATGCGTGATTAACTAGGTTAGTATCATCATACAGGTTAGGCCAAGATGTGCGTGGGATAATCACGTTAATGTACATGTCGCAACACGTGTAACAAAGTTCGTAAATGCGCAATCACGCCGTAAGGTGTGGCACGTTATTGCCACCGTAACAAAGTTCGCAAACGTGTTATTAATCACTTTAATGTCATCATACGACCCCGCCGCGAAACACGTATAACTTTGCTCGTTCATCACATGTGCCAACGAAGTATAATTAAATTCAATATACACACGGAAACAAAATAAAAAATAAAATATCTTCTGAGGGCCTGTCCCGAGAGTCCTTGAAAATTTTAAGCACCGGGCGAGTAGAAAAAAATAGACTGCTATAGTATAATGTCGAATAACCCGTTTTTAAAAAAAATCCATAATACGACAATAATTGTTTTACAAATAAACAAAAATATTGTATCAAATATTCTAATTTACTTAAGCGAATAGTGAAACTCCTAGCGTTTTTAAAATGAGTTTAGATTGGATAAATGATAGTAGGCTAACCTAATTAAATGTTAATGGGCCATAACTTTTAATAGGTCAAAATAATTAAATTGTTATAGGGTTTGTTAATTTGTAGTTGTTTTAAAAGATATATATACATACGTATATAATATAAAAAAGTTAAAAATTTCGAGCCTCTAAAGAGATTGGCCCTGGGCCGTCGCCCACCCAACCCCCTCTCAAGGCCGCCCATGCATATTCCACTACATTTGTGGGACATGAGATTTAGGTCTTTTAAGCAAAATATAACAAATCTCAATTGGTTGTGTATGTTTATGGCATGCATATATCAATATAAGATAAAACAGGATCTTAATCAAGTTATATGTTCCCATATAGCTACACAATTACTTTTTAGAGGTTGAAAAAGCAAAGCACAACAAAATCACTATCAAACTATGACAAACTTACAATGCCATATGATATTAGTCAAGAATGCATTAGACATTCGAAACGTTACAACTCATTATTCTCACATGCAAGCATAGTTGTCAATCAGTTTATTTACTCATTCTTTCGCAAAGACATTTGGTTTGTGATGAAAAAAACCCAAGGATGCACCTTTGGCTACAAGTGAATTTTTACGTGTCAGTCCTCCCTAACAGGCTAACACCATTTGTGGGAAGGGCAACTCTAGGTCATCAATTGGCGATTGCGGGTAGCATGCGTTGTTGGTAGTCTGAGGGGAAGATCAATAATCCACATATAGAAGAAACGTACCAATAAAACAAATCAAGAAGGATCAAATGATTATCTACAAAGACAATGTGACTTGTATAGTTTAGAATTAGATTAAAGAAAACTATATTAAATACAGATATTAACAATAAAAGACCAGACTATACATACGAAAATATGTGTATTAGTTTAAGAGGTTCATTACACATGTTGCCTTTTTCTTTTTCGAATAAGTTTTCTACCACTTGTTGTCTTAATAAGGTTTTAATAAGATATCAAAATTGAATGATAGAATCAATTTATGTTATAGGTACAAAAGTACAAATATAGCATCATATTCAAACAGAATATGTCTAAAAATAGAATTATAAACCATATTTATTAGTGTTACTAACTCCTATCTATATCTATACTATTACATAATACTTATTAAAAGTATAAGATGGTAATTTTATTTAAAGTGTAAGACACATATACAACATTTTAAGCATGGTGTACAAGTGCTTTATGCAATAGTTCCACTTTTACCCCTAATTTAATTAACGTCATCTAATTATTGTATTATTTAATACACATTATTAATACATTATTTAATAGTGTGATATTATTTAATTTACATCATTAAATTTTATTTTATTTTTAATAATATAAATTGACATTTAAGTTTATAGTTACTAATCATATTTTTATAACTTAATACTATTTAAATTGTATTATTTTATTTACATACTTATATCTATACTGCTATATAGTACGACTCTTTGGATTGATATGTAACTTTGCCAAACATACAAGTTTTGAAGCAACATATACAAAGGAGTACAAGACATTTAAGAGTGGTAGAATATAGAATTGATTAAGATTTTAAGACACTTTAGGGACAATATGATAAATTTATCGTGACCTCCTACCACCGCCATCTGCCAGCCTTCACAAATCACAACGACCTTGGAGGGTGGTCGACAATCCGCTACCGGTTTTAGATCTTTAGGCGTAAAACGAGTCGAAACTAACGTGCATGCAGGTGGTTGAACCCACCGATTGTCGCTGGTGATTCGAAGATGGCAGGGCGACCGGATGTAGGTCGTTGAACCCAAAATCTGTTGTCATGGTTTCAATGACTAAAAACTGAGCATGAAAGGATGAAGACCAAAGGCTGAGACGAGCATTTGATGGTAGTGGCCGAGGTCATGTCGCGGTGGTGACTGAAGGTTGCAAGAGAGAAATGAAGTTCATGTAAAAGAATCTTGAGTATCAAGTCTGTGGTTGTCTTCGTAATTAATTCATCAGCTGTATTTAACTTTAGAATCAAGTCTGTGGTTGTCTTCATAATTATCTCATAGGTATATTAGACAATAGATAAACTAAATAATTCATAGGTATTATACTATATGAAGTATATTATACAACAATTAAATTACATGTCTTTTATTTTAAATATGTTTCTCTAAATAAATATATCTTAATACTTTTCAAAAAAATTAAATATGTATTTGACGTTTCAATCTCAAGTTATGTTTTACGTTATAGGGTGCAAGACATTATACTTTCTTTACTGCAACTTTATACCTTTATATTATTACTTAACAATATAAATGTCACAAACGCAATGGACGTTGTGTAGTGAAAACTTGCTATTAACCATTGTAATTTCATCATATGGTTTCGACGCAACTAACCAATTCTTTCAGTTAAATTACCTTTTTTAAAATTTTTATGCTGCAACGTGCGATGCATATTATTTTTTTAATATGTATCTCCATATTCGTAGGTAATATCGTAACGCGTGTAACAAAGTTTGCAAATGCGATACTACGGGCAGTCACGCCGCAACACGATTGTACGAAAAATGACCGGACTCCCACCAAGTCCACCCTGGTAAGGTCAACGACAAACTCCACCACCGGGCTCACATCGTATAGCGACAGAAGAGAGGTTGTGGTCGGAGGTTGCAGCGGCGGGGGAGGCTGTTCGCCGGTGGGTTTGATTTAATTACATATATCTACATCTGGACACATATGTGTGTCGCTACCCTGTTTAGTGATCTGGGTTTTTATGCTGTAAATGCAAAATATTAGTTGTAATTATAAAATAGTATGTATTGAATTTGGTTGATACAATGCTTTTAATCCGATCAATATTCCGGGTTAATTAAATAAAAATGACTATGTGTTTTCTTAACGACGTAAATTTGATATATTGGTTGTAATTATTGAAATTATTCAATTTGGTTAACAAAATGGTTTTAGATCCGTTAAAGAATTTCATATTAATAAAATAAAAATAACTTTTACAACTAAAGTTAAAAATATTTTATATTTTGATTGTATTTGCCATGATTTTTTCTTATACTTTGGGTAGTTTTGTGTTTTAACGTATATTTTATTTTTAGCCGCATTAAATATATTTGTTTTTTATTTTTAATTACTCTATGTTTTGGCGTAAATTAAATTCGGAAACGAATCGGGTCGATGGTAGTTTATATCTTATCGCACCGTCCAAGCCGCTGCCGCCGCAATACGCGTCTGGTAAAATACTAGTTATCAACCATAAAGTTAATGGAATTAATAATAATAAATATAAATTATCAACCATAAGTTACTGAAATATGTCAAGAAACAGAGTTCTAAACTCATACTTATTACCGTTATTAATATTAATTCCATATAATATTATAGTTTTAACAGAATTAAAACTCCTACTTGTTAGATGATTGCATTCTTATACGATGTCAATGTAAATTATAAATGATGGTTAAGTAGGATGATTATTCTCTTCATTATACATCAGAAATTAGTAATATATATACATAATCAACCATAAAGTTGATGAAATTAATAATAATATACACACATTATCAACCACTAGTGTGTGAACCCGCGCTTTGCCGCGGGTTGTTAAAATTTATAATACTTGATTTCAATTACTTGTACATTAGTATTTAATCCATAGTAATAGATAAAAATTATATTGACAACTCTGTTTTAAAAAAAATCATATCAAAACGATGATATAATTTAGCACATCATAACAACAAATTTAGATTTTATAAACCATCATATTTTTATGATTATAAGAGAAAAACGATATAAGATTCAGAACCTTGAAGTAGTTTAGAGAGCTTGCATATTTTTAGTTTGATTACTTGTATATTATCACACACTATTACTTATTATTAAAATTATTTTTTTTGTAAATAACTATTATAATTACTTTAAATACTATCACTATTACTATTGTTATTATTATAAATTCAACAAATTCAAATGGATTAAAAGAATTAAATTAAAATCCGTCATAATATTCTCATACTAACCCTATAGGTATATTAAGGTTAAGATAAAATTATTATATTGATATTCTAAAATGTTTTATAAATAGTATTAATAATATAGATATTCATTATTGCTTTTTATATGTTATGTATAATGAATTGGTTTGCATGATGCGCGGACGTTACCGAGTATCTTTTTCGACCAGTCTTAAATACTATATCATCATCATCGTCATCGTCATCGTCATCCTCATCGTCATCATTAACTATGTAAATATTTAGTAGATAGTATTTAGTTAATAACTAGTATTTAAACCGTACAAATAGCATCAATGTCACACCGTCATCAGCGACTACCAACCCCAGAAAAACTCGTAAAACAAAAGAAACAAAACCGAACATAAAATAGCGTAAAAACTTTAAACCATGCATCTGCATTGCGACGTGTTAATGTGTGTAAAGTATAACGAAGTGTATTACACAACACGGTCGTGAAACAGAAAAAAAGATGTAAATTCACTAAACCACATATGCATATACCTATATGTTAACTCGGAAATTTTAGACCAAGACGTAAAATAAAAAAATTATAAATGATAAAAAGTATATGAGAACAAAGTTGAAAATAAAAAATGTATTAAGGTTAAATGTAAAAGATGGAAGTTATAGGGTTAAAAATGAAAGATAAAGAATAAACAAAGTGATGTACAATTTATAAAACATAAAGTACAACCCACAATTCATAACTAATTTGATAATTAGTAGTATATAAATATAATACTTAATTTCAATAGTAAAAATATTAATGAAAAATATAAATATAATCTTAATTTTAATATTATAAATAAAATAATACTTAATATATTGAATTAAATTATATGCATTAACTCATGTATTAATTAATATAAGTTTATTAAATGAGGAAAATTTAGAAAAAATTGAATAAAACACTTGTACCATATGCTTAAATAGTTCTTCTATGCATCTTACAAAAAAAAGAAATTACCAATATACCCATTACTTTTGTATTACATAGTAGTAGAGATAGAGATAAGTTAATGAAATTAATAGAAAATATACATTTTATTCATGAGATAAAAAATCAATTTTTTTGAAAAATTAGATTTTAATAATCCAAACTATTGATTATTGGTCAATATTAATCTCAACTAACAATTTGTTCAGTATTAATCCTAACTTCCGATTTTGTTACCAATAACAACGATAGGCTAACTTTCGTTAACTCCAATAGTTTTTATTTATTTATTTATTTATTTATTTTTGTGACGTGACAAGTGACGTTACTCGTAACGTGACATATGACATGACGTATTACATAACTAAAATTAAAAAAATATAAATATATCACTTAATTTTTGCGTTTCTTTGTCTCCAAACTACTCTACTGGCGACAAACGTGACATTGAATTACTTAGAAAATACAATCTTTTATAAAAAAATTAAGTAATATATTTATATTTGTAATAATAGTTATGTTATACGTCAAGTCATGAGCCACGACATGTGATACGTCATAAAAAAGTAACGGAGTTAACGAACAGTTAGACTATGATTATTATTAGGATCAACATCAAAAGTTAAGATTAGTACGATCAAATAGTTAGTTGGAATTGATATTGACCGGATAGATAATAGTTTGAATTGTTAAACTTCAAATTTTCATTTGTTTTAAGTTTTAACCAAAAAACCAAAAATAAATAGAGATTGTAATTCAGATTCATCAACAACAATTTGCTAGCTTACTGCACAAGGAAACCCTAACCTACCAAATCGTTCTCGTTACAACCCCCAAAATTCACACAACAAACCACAATCATCATCATCAGAGATCGGTATAACTAGAACAAAGATCCCAATCGATCAAAGGCCCTCTCAACATTGAAGGTCGTTGGTTCACTTTGAAGGAAGATGAACGGCGGCCCCTCCGGATTCAGTATGTAATTTTTACTAATTTCTTTCAATTTCCTTTTTTGTATCACTAATTTTGGTTAGATTGTTTGTAATTCGTTTGCTGATTGATCAGATAATGCTCCGATCACCAGAACTTTTGTTGTTGCGTGTTGTCTGTTTACGATCCTGTTTGGGATCCAAGGTCGTTCAAACAAACTCGGATTCTCTTATCAGGTTAGGTTTTTGTTTTGCTGGGATTTTGATTTTGTGTATGGAAACCTAGTTATATACCTTGATTATAAGTTGTGATTCGGAATTGTGAAGCAATGTTGTGACATTGCTTAAGTTGTGGAATTGAAGTTGATCATGCCTAATTAGTTGAATATATGAAATTGAGAAGCTAAAACAAATCAAAAGTAGAAGACAACTGATCTATTAACACTCGTACAACTCATACCTTCCATGACTACAGCATACGGATGCTGATAAACCATTTGCATTTAGTATTAGAACGAACAAATTGAAATCATGATAGGTATAAATAGATCTTAGACACTCCCTTCTTTAGTCTGTGCGAGGTTCGTTAATCTTTATACATTTAGTACATCAGTTATAGAACTGAGATTACAAAATCTATATAGTTTAATAGGCGAATAATACTTATAATAGTAGCTGTGGTGTACATGAGTTGAACAAACAAACAGACCTACCCAGCAGAAATCCCATTCATACTAGTAGGGTATGGGGAGGGTGAGACTAGAGCAAGGCTTACCTCTATCCCATGGGATAAAGGGTTGCTCCTAGAGAGACCGAGTTGACTTAAAGTAAATTCCAAGCTTTAGCAGTGAGGCCCTTGATGTTGATATAGTTTACTATTCTTGAGCTACTTGTTGATTTATAAACATTTTACATGACAGGATATCTGGAAGAAGCTTCAGTTATGGAAACTGATTGTTTCCGTTTTTGCATTTTCATCTACACCAGAGCTGATGTTTGGTGCATATCTTCTTTACTACTTTCGTGTGTTTGAAAGACAGATAGGTTCTAACAAATATGCTGTGAGTATTTTTTTCAACCCATAAACCTATTTCTTTTTTTTTTGTTGCTTTTTCTTAACTGCACAGTTTACAGTAGTTAGTCCTGTGCCTTCTGTGCAACTGAATGTGACAATCATGTCGATTGCATCATGCATAATATATTAAAGACAATTAAGATATGGTTTCTCTTTTATTAATTTTTTTTGAGAATTTAACTATATAGTATAATTTAAAGAACATTCATTAATTATTTTGTTCATCTGTGGAAAGACTTGAAAGTCCTTATTTTATGCATTATAATATTTTGATTAAACATTTCACTGTCTGTAGGTATTCGTCTCGTTCTCCATAATTGTTTCTTCGCTGCTACAGTTTTTCGCTCAAGCATTTCTCAATGGTATATCACTCAGCATTCTTAATTTGTTTTGCAGTTTATTACAAGATTACTATGTTTTGTCTAATGTTCGTTAAAATATGCTTCAATCCTTTAACTCCTTAAAAATTGATACCCTAATTGGAATTGTTTTTATTTAATTTATGCAGACCCAACTTTGAGTAGGCTCACATCTGGGCCTTATGGTCTCATATTCGCTTCCTTCGTACCGTTCTTTTTTGACATTCCAGTTTCAACACGGTTTCGTGTATCTAGCCTGTCTTTCTCTGACAAATCTTTTATTTATTTAGCTGGTCTTCAGGTAAATGGAAGTTTAGTCTTATAATTTGTGGGCTTTAATATATAAATTGTTTCCTATTTGAAGTCCTAAATGTGAAATTTTATCTACCTGCATTTCATTTTCTGTGGTCACCAATCACCATTAATTTGTAAATGATAATATACAGCTTTTATTGTCGTCCTGGAAAAGATCCTTGATACCAGGTCTGTGCGGTATCCTTGCTGGTTCTCTATATCGTTCAAACGTGCTACGCATTCGTAGGCTTAAGGTATAGTTATTACTTTTCATTTTCTTGTCCTTAGACTATTCATGATGTTTATGATCTGAAAACTTTTTGGTTGTTGCTGTGGAAAATATTGAACCTCTTATACTCAACATGTGGCTAAATAGGCTGGTCTGGGGGATTAGGTATCATGTCAAAATGATTAAGTTGCGTATGGGTTGAAACAATCCAGATTGAGCCGAAATAGTTTTTCACGATTTATTTTAGAATTTTCTTAAAAGTGTTTCGGATAAAAGCTAATATACTATTTCAATAATAATTCAGGTCTTTGAACAAAATATGAAGGAGATTTTATTAAAAAGCTAATATATATTTATTTCACTTTACTTGTTTGACCTGTTAAATATAAAAAGCATAAACAGGATGGAATTTGCCACGTCTATGAAACAAGAATGTGGTTGATCTTTAATTTGGCATACTTCAGTTTCCAGTGTTTGTTTTTCTAAAGCTAATGTCTTCTCTGAATTTCTAAAATATCAGGCTTCCATAGTGAATCTAACAATTTCTTTTATGATGATAAAGTGAAACTAATAATCATGACTCACATAGTAAATCTGAATTTTTTATATGGTGATGGATGTTTCCCATTCAGTAGTAAAATAATTTTTGAAATAAATCATAGTCTTGAATGCTTATTATTTGTTTTTTCAGTTGAACTACCTTTACCTAGAGCGATTTTAAAGACATGTAACAGTTTTATCTATTTTACATGTTTTTGCTAGAGCTAATGTACGGTTGCTTCTTGTAGCTCAGTAAAAAGTTATAAAATCATTCTCACAAAAAGGAAAATAAGGAATTAAATAAACAATTTAACAATCAGTTTTCTGCTTACTAAAAATCCTAATGATGTTTTAAGAATTATAATCATTGTTATTGTTCTTATATAATTTCAGTTCCCAGAGTTCATATCCTCTTTCTTCTCAAGGCTTTCTGTGCCATCTGTGGGTGGTGCATCACCTGCTCCACCACCTAGAAATGCACCATCCTTTGCTGCTCGTCAAGTGGAGGTAATAAACATTTATATGTTTTTATTTTCAACTGTTAATTGTTTCTAAACACATGACGATTTAACATGTATTCCGGTAGAGAACAACACAACTTTCTTTTTTCCGAATGTTTAAACTGATTTTGATTTCACATGTGAGAATTAGAACAATCTGACCAACAGCTTTTAATTACAATGACTTATAACTTATGTTTGGTTCAATTCAAGGGTAATTTTGGTGGTCCAATGTCATCTGCGCCAGAACCGCCGGAAGATTCCATTGCAACCCTGGTGTCAATGGGGTTTGACAGAAACTCAGCCAGACAAGCCCTTGTTCATGCCAGAAATGACATCAATGCTGCCACTAATATTCTTCTCGAGTCACAGGCTCATTAACTTATGCTTCAGTTTTGAGTTTAATGATATTTTGACAAACTTTTCATGGTATTTTCTCCCAAGTTTAGCTTTAGTTTCTTGTTCTTTATCTTGTGTTTTCTTGTTTCATAGGGATGGATATATGTGTATACTCATGAAACTAGAATCTTTTAAGGTTGATTATTGGAGACTAGACCATGTTGTTTGAACTTATCAAGATGTATAGTCGCATTGCATGCTAAATATCTCAATGCACAATTTCGTTCGTCTTTCAAATGATTCTGTTACATATGAATCGTGTTGATGGTTATATGTAGTTGCGAGGGGTTGGTTTAAAATGATGTCCTCAGAGAAATACAGACCCATGCTCTAAACAGGAGCATGGGAGCTTTTTCCATGACCAAACCCATGGGCGTGGGGCTATGTGCTTACAATTAATGTACCAATCAAATTTTGTCTCATTATCTTTTTTTTATTCTTAAGATTTATATTGAAGTTTATTTTAATTTCTCAAATTACTTGGTACCTTTTACTTATATTCATTAAGAGATTAATTAAACACTAGCTCACAATCAATAACCAAATGCACATTTTTATTATGTGAGGGTGAAATAACTCTTGCTTATGTAATGCTATATGCTCACATTCACTAAACCCTTATACTTAGCTTAAGGTCACTAAACTGTTACACCCACTCTGAGGTGGTTGTGTGATTACATAATTGTCATAGGTCTTTGTAAGATATTTAAAGCATTGAGTAGCCATGGAATATATAAAACAAATAAAATAGTCTAGGAGAACAATAACATGCAATGTTTTAACGTGATATAATCAAAATTCTATGTTAATATTATAATTAACACAGCTTGGATTTAACATACTAATTACAAATAGTACTATAAACATGGGGCTAATAATTATATTAAAAACAAAGCGAGTCCATATTTAGTTACTTCATCACTTATATTGTTTCACACAATGCTTAACATCTATCACACGCACTCGCAAAGTTATATTCGCGATCTATGACATGAGCTCACCAGAAGTCCACCTATCCTCATACCTCCCATACGTGAAACTTGTGGACGGAAGCCCTGTAAAGTGAAGGGGGTCAGGTTCAATCCCATAATCAGTAAGTGGCCTTTTTTCAAGAACATTATCATGTTCAACTACAAAATCAGGAATCTCAATTGATCCTTTCTTTATATCATCCCATAGATATTGCAGCCGACTAACATACTTCACCTTCCAATATAACCTGTCAAAAAGTATACAACCCGTTTTATTACAACTGCTTATCTGGTTCTGATTATTAAAATTCGTATATTATGGAACTTACCCGCCACTTAATAAGAACCGACCAAGAGTAGCAAGAAGCAGCCTGGAACGAAGACCAGGATGAACAAAATAGAGAACCTGAAGCCTGTCTTTGAAGTCTGCAGGAAGTTGTTCATAAATCCACCTCAATATGGTGATTCCTGGGTTGTTATATTCTTTCTGCACGGTGGAGTGCATGTAGACAATACAAAACGGTCCTTCTGGCAACTCGGTTGATAGTTTGTATACTATGTATCTCTTCAGCCACTCTCCCCCGATTACTGGGGCTAAAATTTTCATGAGTTATTATACACATTGATATTTTATGCATACATATATCAACATTTAATCATCATGACATAGAGATCAGTAAACCAAGAAAACACTTTCTCCTAGTTGATAGTAACAGAATTAACTAACAAAATGCAAGGAAATGTTTATTGAGTAAGTATTTGTGATACATCAATACACACAAAGGCCACCTATTTATAGTTGTTAGAAGAACAACCTATTTACACATCAAGCCCCTCTACTTTCAAGATTTACACATCTACACTAAACATATACTAACCATACAAATTCAAAACAACAAAACTAATACAAAGAATTACAATCTAACAATCACCCCCTTAATTCTTTGAATTCTCCAACTCCCAAAAGCTTCTTCATTTCCACAAACTTTAACCTCGGAAGAGCTTTGGTTAGAATATCAGCTCTTTGTTCATTACCACTTATATGCCTTACCACCACCATTCCTTTCTCTACACACCCTCGAATATAATGGTATCTGACATCAATGTGTTTAGATCTTCCATGAAAAACAGGATTTTTCATTAACTGCACAGCTGATTTGTTATCCACATGTAACAATATAGGACCCATCTTCTTTCCTGTAAGTTCTTCCAATAAACTTTTCAACTAAACGGCTTGCTGAGCTGCAGCAGTGGCAGCCATAAACTCAGCTTCACAAGAAGACAAAGCCACTGTCTCTTGCTTCTGGCTTACCCAACTTACAGGTCCTTCACAATAGTAGAACACAACACCAGTAGTACTCTTCCCATCTGCTTTAATTGGTGCATGTGAACTGTCACTAAACCCAACTAATTCACTAACTCCACCATACTTGTACCAAACCCCATTATCTATAGTTCCTTTCACATATCTCAATATGTGCTTCACAGCCTGCCAATGTGATGTTCTTGGTGATTCCATGAACCTACTTGTGATTCCCACTGCATAACACAAGTCAGGTCTTGTTTGAGTCAAGTACCTTAAACATCCAATGACCCTTCTATATCTAGTAACATCCACTAGCTCACACTCTTCATCTTTACCTAGCTTTAACCCTGGATCCATAGGAGTCTTGGTAGCATTGCACTCCCACATTTTATAATCCTCCAAAATCTTCTTAGCATATCCTGATTGACATAAGAAAATCCCATCACCTTCTTGTCTCACCTCAATTCCCAAATAATACTTCAACAAGCCAAGATCAGTCATCTCAAACTGAGATTTCATCAAAGACTTAAACTTCTCAACAACATATATTGTAGACCCAGTCACAACAATATCATCAACATAAACACCTATTATCAATGAACCAACATCAAAACACTTTCTGTATACTGCATGTTCCTGAGGACATCTTTTAAACCCAAACTTTAGCAAAGTGTCATGAAGCTTCTCATTCCAGGCTCTTGGTGCCTGTTTCAGCCCATACAGAGCTTTTATAAGCCTGTATACCTTCTGTTCTTGACCAGATTTCACAAATCCTTCTGGTTGAACCACATATACCTCCTCCTTCAGATCTCCATTCAGAAAAGCAGTTTTCACATCAAGATGATGAATTTTCCACCCATTAGATGCAGCCAAGGCCATAATCATCCTTACAGTCTCTAACCTTGCTACAGGGGCAAACACCTCTTCATAATCAATACCATACTTCTGCACATAACCTTTCACAACTAATCTAGCTTTATGCCTAGTAATTGCCCCTTCTGCATTCTTTTTCAACTTGAACAGCCATTTCAAACCAATTGGCTTCACCCCTTTTGGACAATGGACTAATTCCCAAGTCCCATTCTTCTCAATGCTATCAAGTTCTTCTTGCATAGCCTTCCTCCACTCTGGTTTGTTTTTAGCCTGCTCATAACAAGTTGGTTCTCTCATCAATAACAACTCAGATTCCTCAAACACCGGAGGTTCAAAAGGGATCTGCAGTTGAACATCTGTTCTATTAAACACATCCTCCATGCTCCTAAATCCCTTTGAAGGTGTATCATCATAGGCTGATCTGGGAATCAGATCTTCATCAGACTCATTTCCATCTTGTGCACCCCCTGAATCCTGAGCATGATCTGTTTCAGGACCCACATAATCACCATCATCCCCTTGACTTTCATTATCATCATCATCATCATGGGAATTAGAAACCTCAGTCTCCTCCAAAGAACTATGACTCTGTGCACATTGAGTCATTGTTACACCAAAATCTGCATACCTTTGCTTTGGTTGGTCCTGTTTATCCTGCTCCCAATTCCAAGGCATTCTCTCTTCAAATTTAACATCTCTACTAACCACAATTCTACCTTTATCAGGATCAAACATTCTATAGGCTTTAGACCCTGGTTCTATACCCAAATGAACCATTGGTTTACTCCTATCATCCAACTTTCTGACCTGATTATTTGGTATTTTCACATGCCCTTTACACCCAAACACTCTCAGGTGTTTAACCTTAGGCTTCCTATTATACAGGCTTTCATAGGGGGTAACTCCATCCAAGGCTTTGGTTGGACATCTGTTTAACAAGAAAACTGAATGTCTCACTGCCTCAGCCCACAAATGCAAAGGCATATGCATAGCCTTTAACATTGATCTCACCATGCCCATCACAGTTTGGTTCCTCCTTTCCACCACTCCATTTTGCTGTGGAGTGTATGGAGCTGTAAAGAACCTTTTGATCCCATCTTCACTGCATAGTTGCTCAAAGGTTCTTGAAGTGAATTCCCCCCCTCTATCAGTCCTTAGAGCCTTAATCCTGTACTCAGTTTCCACCTCTATCTGGGTTTTAAACTGCTGAAAAGCCATGGGTGCCTGGTCCTTTGACTTGAGTATGTATACCCACATGTATCTTGAGCAATCATCCACTAGCAACATAAAGTACTTGTTCCCTGCAAGTGTGGGTGGTTCTAAAGGGCCACACAAATCTGCATGAACAAGCTCTAGTGGAACTTTTGCTCTGAAGCTGCTAGAACCAGGAAAGGCCTGACTCCTGTGCTTTCCTACCAAGCAACTCTCACATACCTGTGACTTGTGGTTCATCTTTGGCATACCTCTAACCATGCCTAACTTGGACATTTGGTTTATGGCCTCAAAGTTCAAATGCCCAAGCCTTGCATGCCATGTCCAGGCAGTCTCATTCATCATAGACAATAGACATTTGGGTGTAGCAACCTGCAAATGGATCTTGTACAATCTGTTCTCAGACTTCTTTACCTTTATTAAGGTTCTTCCATTGTTTTCATACACCCACAAGAATCCATTCTCCATCAATATCCTACAGCCCACTTCATCAAGTTGGCCTAGGCTTAGGATGTTACTCCTTAATGCAGGTATGTAGTACACATTTGTGACTACTTTGTGCTCACCATTCTTGCACTGGAAGCAGATTGAACCTCTCCCTTTGATTACAACCACTGATCCATCCCCAAACTTTACTTTTCCTGTGATACCCTCATCAAGATCAGTGAAGTGGGAATGAATACCAGTCATGTGGTTGCTGGCACCATTATCAAGATACCAGGTGCTAGTATCTCCTTCCTGTGGCAACCTCTTGTGGAACACACCCTGTTCCTCTAATAGACCCAAGTCTTTTGAGAGTTTTGCCATCAACAATGCAGGTTCTTGGTCTTCTTGGGCCTGTGCAAGATGTGCCTCCTGTTCTCCCCTACTAGGAGCCTTGCACTCATTTGAGTAGTGCCCAAGTTTATCACAATTGAAGCACCTTATGCTTCTCTTGTCTTTCTTGTTGCTTTTGCCATTTCTTTCACAGTTATCAGGGTTAGATTTCCCTCCCCTGCCCTTTGTAAACCTTCCTCTCCCTCTTTCTCTACCTTTGGTGTCACTGGTGGCATTTCCCCGCTGGTGCTCTGATTTGGACTCTTTTCTTGTCCTCTCTAGCCACTCAGCTTTGGTCAGGAGAAGCTGACCAGATGAGTCCTTGCTTCTAGTCACTGGCTTCAGTCTTTCCTCATAGGCTTTCAACCGCCCAACCAGTTCCTCAAATGGCATCTTCTCAAGATCAGAGAACTGTTCTATTGCTGCTACAATAGGCAAGTACCTTTCAGGTGCAGCCTTCAAGACCTTCCTTACTTGCTTCTTATCTGGGATCACAGTTCCCAGAGCTCTATATCTTGAGATCAATTCTCCCATTCTTCCTGCAAACTCATCTATGGACTCATTCTCTCCCATTCCCAACATCTCAAACTCATGATCTAAAGTTTGAATTCGGGCTTGCTTTACTCTTTCTTCCCCTACATACCTTTTCTTCAAGGCATCCCAGACATCTTTCGCAGTCTTGAATGCAGCAACTTGCATCAAGACCTCTTCTGGCAAAGACTGGAAGATGAAGGCCCTCGCCTTCTTGCCAAGTTTCACATCAACTGTGGCTGTGTCAGGGGGTTCTATGGCATCCCAGATTCCCTGGGCATCCATAAAGGCTTCCATCTTGATTGACCAGGAGGTGTAGTTCGTCGGGGTTAACATGGGGATCTTGAACGATATGGAGTCGCTGGTATCTTTCAGCACCACCTGTGCATTGCGATCTGCCATTGATTCTTTGGATCTTGGTCGCAGATGATCACTTCGGAAGATTCAATTACGGCTTCGGAAGATTCAATCACCACTTCGGAAGATGCAGTCACCACTTCGGAAGTTCCAATTACCACTTCGGAAGTTTCAATTACAACTTCGGAAGTTTCAATTACAACTTCGGAAGTTTCAATTACAACTTCGGAAGTTTCAATTACAATCGCAACTGATTGTAATTACGGATTCAAGGGTTCAAGATTCAATTACAATCGCAACTGATTGTAATCACGGAATCAAGGGTTCAAGATTCAATTACAATCGCAACTGATTGTAATCAAGAATTCAAGAGTGCAAGAATTGAATTCCGATGGAGTTCAATTCAGTCGGCAGTAGGAACCGCGTGGGAGAGATTACGATCGTGAGAGAGAAGAGGATTCTATGGATCGAGAGCCTTTGAAGCTCTGATACCAAATGATAGTAACAGAATTAACTAACAAAATGCAAGGAAATGTTTATTGAGTAAGTATTTGTGATACATCAATACACACAAAGGCCACCTATTTATAGTTGTTAGAAGAACAACCTATTTACACATCAAGCCCCTCTACTTTCAAGATTTACACATCTACACTAAACATATACTAACCATACAAATTCAAAACAACAAAACTAATACAAAGAATTACAATCTAACACTAGTTACTTTAATGCATTTTTCATTTCCAACTAGACCAATTGAGTAAGATGAATCTTTGGTAGAACCACAGGTTAAGCTAAACCATGAGAGGATTGTATATTGATTGTATATTTGTATGCATAGTAGGATTACATAGGTGCTATACATGTAGAGTTTGATAGTAGACATAAATCTTTTAGATCATAGGGGCCATACATATAGAGTTTGATAGTAGACATCGATATCATCTAGATTATGATAATTAAAATTAGCACATAACTAGTCCAATATGGTGGCATCTAGAGCTTCTTGAAGCTTTTGTGAGTGGCTAAGATGTCAAACCTTATGAGAAGCAACTTGTGGCCGCTGCTAGAGTTTTAAAGAGCAGGTTGTTTCTCCTAGGGTTAGGAGGCTAAGGTGATTGTATATTGATTGTATTTATAGCATGGATATGTAAGGTCTCCATGTATAGAGTTTGATATCGCGCTTAGATATACCGTGAAATGCCAGAGGTAACTATATCTTGTTACTTCAAACTTTTTTTTTTTTTTAATGTATGGGAAAAGCGATTGATCAGACAACTTAGCATCTGAGCATAAGAAGCTCTTGATCAAAACAAAAGCTGCAACGTTCTATCTGCAAAATTACTTAAAATTAACCACTAAGCACTAATCAAGATGGTTTTTAAAGATTTATCACCAAGTTCATCACCAATTTGTATCCAATTTCATCAATTAAAGTTGGTTCTGAGTTAGAGTATTCCCTTATTAATGTATTTAAACCAATCCTTTCATCTAAGATGAAGTATTGCTAATTGCAACCTGATCAAAAATTCAAAATAACCAAAGCTTTTTCATAAAGTTAGGGTTCAAAACTATCAACATAAGCAAGAAGATGAACAAGATAGCATCCCAATCAACAGTCCCCAATTACCAAATAAAACCACATATCTACAAACCCTAAATCACAAAACACACCAGACAACCCCAATCATTCAATCAATACAAACGTAAATCAAGTAACATAGCTTTCTTAGAACACTGTAAGCTACCTGGAAAATATTTACCAACAATCCGAACTATACGATTGCCGGATTTATCAGAACCCGATTCGATGCGAAAGAACTGCAACGCATCAAGAGCTGGAAACTCGTCATCGTTATATGCAGGATCAGAAGGGCAATCGTGCCAGTGATCTTCGGTGGTGGTTGATGATGTAAGGGGCCGTGGGTCGACACCGTGACGGTCCGACGGTACCACCACCACATTGAATTCTTCACGAGTCGCCATTGTTGTCTGTGAAATTGAGCTCTTGGATCTCGTGATTATGGTTTCAATGGTGAAGATAAGGGTTGGGGAAGTGGGAAAAGTGAGTCAAAGAAGGTGGTTATGGTTCGCTCATACACACAGTGACTCATGAGTCCATGGTGGTTGGGACCGCTTTGTGCAAATATCACCATATCAGTTTTGGTTGATTCGAACCATGTGAAAAGCGGGAGCTAGCCAAGGTCCGGGTACAACTAGAGATGAGTATTTGGTACCTAGTACCAGTACCGGTACCCATACCGTACCGGTACCAGTACACAGTTGGTACCGAAAATATGTATAAGGTACCGGTACCGGTACTTGATTTTCTTGTATATCGGGATCGGTACTAGCCGGTACCGGTACTGTACTTTACCCAAATGTCCCGTATGGTACCTGATGGTAGCTGAATACGAATAGTCTGTTTTGAAAAAGAAGGGATATCATAGTGATCAAATCGAAGATTAACTTTCTTTGTTATTTTGAAACTTTTGGTATTGGTATTGATCTTATTAGTTTTTATTCTTTTGGGGTGAAACTCATCACCATGAAGCAAAAATAATTTATTATTATTTTTTGGGTCAGTGTTACTTAACAACTGATGAGTGGTAAACATGTGTGGAATTGTTGATATTTAGAATGAATAATCAAGTCTATGTATAATTTTTGTTAGATATATGGATGCTTTTTTGATATTTTATTTTTGTTTAGTTATTATAAACTTTTAGAGGTATCAGGTATCAAACATGTACAGGATAACAGGTACAAAAACAAGTACTGGGTACCATAACCAAACATGAACCATGCAGCAAGCTTAAAAAATAATGTTGTGGAGGTAACGGGTACCAAAGAGGTATTGGTACCGAAATACCGGTATCGTACCGATACCGCTACCTGTACCCATATACCAAAATCGGTACAGGTAGCGGTACTCGTTTTTTATAAAATTCGGGACCGAGTACTTTCGGTATCAGTACCCGTTCGGTATAGGTACGGTACCGAGCTCATCCCTAGGTACAACCTTTAGTTTTGATGGGTTGAGTCACTGCCATATTATTGTGTCTGACGAGCTTCGTGACAACTCACGCTATGTTTCCGAGTTTATTTAAGGTGTGAAAAAAAAAAGAAAATGAGAGGAAAATTAAGCCTAAAATGAATCTTTTCAAATTGGAAGGAAATGAAGAAAAAAAATAAAGAAAGTAAAGAAAAATAAAGAAAAAGCAAATAAAATTTTCTTTTCTTTTATACGGATGGGATGATCGTGTAATTGGGGTTATCTTGTGTGATTTGTGATTTAGGGTTTATAGATATGTGGCTTGAATTGGTGTTTGGGGACTGCTGATTGTGATGTTTTCTTGGTCATCCCATCCATACAATCAACACAAAGCTAAACTCAGGAATGGTAAGGTATCTCATCTTTATCCAAAACGTCAAGATTTTAAATTAGACAAAATGCAAGTATATTTGATTAATAGAAGTAGATTAAATTGCTCTAAAAAAGCACAAGTGCACAAGACTACTTTTTAAAACATGTTTGCATATGACAATCATATACCTTCATTGATCATGTCTAAAGTTTTACAACATATCATAAGTTACAGCTGAATCAACTCTAATTCTTTAATATGAATTTTAGATGATTAAATATATATATTTTCTTCAACCTGCCTTGATGTTAAAGGTATAGTTGGAGCAAAATCTAGACATGAAATATGTATATATGTTTGATTACAACAGATTGACAAGCGGGTCTTCTGGCTTTATGGGATTTTCGAGTGCCGTAATATGTTGCTTAAAACGCGTCGCGGCTTCTTCTCTCTGTTCCATCTGTCCAGACTTATCAAGCACAATGGCCATCAAGTAATATGCTTCTGCTGCCATCTCATGATACTAATTCAAAAGAAAACATCAAATCAGCATTCAGCGGAATTCAATTCAGTGCTTGAATATGTAACTTTAAATTTGGTCTACAAGTTTCTTCATTCGTCGTTATTAAGGCGCATTTTGAACATTTCATAAGTCAAATATTGTTATTAAACTTTTTATCAGACGATCAAGAACAGAAAATAACTAACCTCCAAAGCTTCAAGTCCTTCACAAGCTTGCCTTAACGAATCAAGAACAATATCAGGATCTTCAGAAACTGAAATGTTGGAGTCTGAGAGGTAACATTTAGCTTCTGCAATGTGGGCCCGAGATTGAAGCTCGAGACCACCTTGACCAAGGATTATAGGGAACGCGCTATGAATAAGGTTTAGAGCTCTTTTAGCATGCCTTGGTCCAAGCAACAGCCACAATTCGGCTAGTGTCAGAGTGGCTGAAGCTCTCAATAGATCCAAATTAAATGATTCACAAAATGATAGGCTTGCTAAAGCGTACGGAATTCCTAAAACAGCATTTCCAGATCTCTGCGTATCAGAATTTTAAAAAAGTAAAAATAATGTTGACATAAATTTAACTAAAAACAGTAGTCTTTGACGATTGTACTAACCTTGTGAATTTCAGCAAGAAAAAGGAGAACGGTTGCATTCTCCACATGCATATTAAATTTGTAACACTTGCAGAAGAGAGAATGTGCAACCGAAGCCGCCTGCATAGTTTAAAAGACTCGAGTGTTATTGTTCAACTATCACTACATCAAAAAGTCCTTAAACTTTATATTGATTTTACGGTAATTCTTTGCCTTTATGGCAGCTAACCAGCACCATCTGTAACATTATTAAGGTACTGACAAACCATCCACCACATCAGCATTTACTTGTATCATAATAGTTCTTTGCTCTTTATGCACTTAACCCTTGTGGAATCAGATTAGTACTTACTACTATAACACCAAGTTACGATAGTTTTGCATAGTGATATGACCAACATCAAAATATTTAGTCTTGTTGGGAAAAATCATCCGTTCATGGAGATAAAACAATCATCAATATGAAAAAGATGAAGAAATATAATGACCTGACTAAACTGGTTAGCAGCAAGCAATGTGCGAGCACGACGTAAACTAGCTTCAGTCTTGAGCTCCATGTCCACACCAGCAACAGAAGAAGCTAAAGCTCCAAGTTCATCACATGTTTGTTGAGCTAGTTTCAAATGCCCCCTACAAGACCATTACAATATAAATGAATATAATAGTAAAATGAAAAAATTATCAAAGTTTGATGGATAAGAATCAAGAAAGATTCAAGGAGAGCAGAAGTGGCAAACTGGCAATTTGATCCATTTACTTATGCTTTTCAAAACAAAAAATAACAATAGTAGTTAAAGAATTATACCTTTTGTAATCATAATTAAGGCAATGATAACTGATTATTTATAAAAGTTTTTAGATAGGAGTTTCAGGTCGACTGATCCCAGCCCAACCCGTAAGCAAAATTGTCTGTTGACCCATTACCCAACACACAACAAAACCTCATGTTATGCCACCTCTAATGTAGAGATTAACACACCTGTGTAAAGCCCGTTCATGGAGCAGCTGTAGCTTAACTGTCAAGATTCCAGATTTTGAAACCGATAAAAACTTTGCTTCTGCTATCTTAAGGGCTACAAAGGCTTCTGTTGACAGAATATAATACTAGTATATTAGAAATCAAAAAAGCCAGATAGAACAAAAATAATTCAAGAGTAAGAAACATGGCACAACTAAATGGTGCAATGGGATGATAACTATGATCAATTTGACCCTCCTCTGATTCAAGTCAAAAAAAATTTACAGCTTACATAAATTACTTACCTTGAGTGGGTATCATAGTCTTAAATATCACTCAAACTCTTTGAACTAAACGAAGGAACATAAGTTGACACCCTGTCAGTATTGCGTATTTCATAGTTGTTAAAGGCGCGAGGCGCACTCTAGGCGATTTTTTTGGACTACGGCCTAGGCGAGAAGCGCAAAAAAATCGTGGGACTAAGAAAAAAAAGCTCAATAAATAAAAACAATTCAAAAGTTATTATGTAATGAAAACTAACACATCTTTCAAATACAAAAAGATTTCAAGACCATAATCTTCAACATAAAGTACTATAATCATCCCAAATATGAAAAAACTCTAAAAAACAATATGTGTGAAAACAAATAGTTCGTAAACTAACAAATAGTAAAACTAGAATAACCAAAAGTTAATCATTATTCAAAATCAACTTCAATTACATGGTCTTCATCTTCCTCCACTTCCTCATAATCTTCATCAATCAAATTTCTTGAAGTAGAAGTCTTTAAAAAAATTACTTATAACCATTACCGTACTTGAACGATTTGGACCATGATCTATTGCCTTTTTAAACGAAGTGCTGTATTTGGGACTGGACTTATGGCCTAGTCCCACTAGGCGATGGCGTTCAACAACTATGGAGTATTTACAATTCAAGTTTACAGGTGAACCTAGCTTTGACTTTGGATCAGAAAACCACAAAATAATGAGATTATATCGACATAAATTGCATGTGCTGCTGTCCATTACAAAAAGAAATTGCAATTTTGATTAAACTTGAAGCATAACTATATTTAGAGTATTGCAGCAAAAGCTAAATAGATAAAGATCAGCATAGGGCTGTATTTACAAGGAGTAGAAACCTACTACAAATGTAACAGACATATCACTCTTGAAGTTTGACCAAAATAAGTTTAATAAAACTTGCTAGAACTTATGCTGACCTTTGTACCCTTTATACACAGCTAAATGTTGGATGAGTTTCCCATATGCCAATGCAAGATCAGCCGAACTATACCAATCATAGAAGAAAACACTTTTAGAATAAAATATAGTAATTCAATTTAATGATATGATAAAAACAGTTACAACGACATGCTATTACCTTGAAGAGTCAGCAAAACAGGTAGCAAAAAGCAGAGCATTTGACCGAGCAAGAGAAGCGCTAAGGAACAAAAATAAAAAATGTAAGGGAACCTATAAAAACTAATCTCATAAAGAACAAAGGTGATAATTGGGTAACAGATCAAATGAGTTCAGCCAAAACAGGTCACTTTGTACTGTCAAAACAGCTCGGGTCAGCATAACCCGAATTTCTTTTTGCTCAAAGAAAATATCCTTTCATAGATAATTGCATGTCAAATTGTCAATCTGGTTGCGACTACATTATTTCAACAGCAATCTAATATTTTTGAACAAAACACTTTAGAAGATTTTTTTATTCAAATATATTAGATTGCTATTGAAATAATGTATTAGAAGACACTTTTGAAGGCGGACATTGGAGCAACTGGTAAGGATGCTGCTTTGTGCCCTTAAAATCATGGGTTCAAGCCGTGGGAAACAGCCTCCTGCACAACGTGTAGGTAAGGCTGCGTACATCAGATCGCAAAGCAATCCGGCCTTAATCGTAACCATGAAGACAATTTTACTTTAGAAGACACTTTTACGATTCATTTCCTTTCAAATGATCTTTTTTTCCCTTATTTATGCAAATGATCTGTTAAAAATAAACATACGGCCTTATTCGACCCGTTAATAAACAAGAACTTAAATTTCCACATTTGGAAGACGTTAGTAAGAGTACCTTCCATATAGCTCCCAAGATGTTACACGCACTAAATAAGAAGAACCCACAAGCTGCAACACGGATCCAGGAACAGAACTTGATTGTAACCATGAATAAAATGTGTCACAGTTGCTCTCAGATCCATTTTCTTGAGGAAAAACCAATGTAGTTGTTGGTTTCCTTTGATTCTTAAGCCATGAAGTACTCAAAGCACCATCAACTGTCACTATTGAGCTTTCATTATCAAATTGGTGTATCAATTGAGAACTTAATCTAAGTTTCTGAAACGTCAAGAAAAAGAAAGTATCAACAACAGATTAATCCAGAATTCTGCAAAGTTAAGTTCAGCAATATTAGATCATAGTACCTTGCAAACATTAGTTGGACAAGTTCTGAGCTGAACTGAAGCTTTGGGGCCAAAAGATAATAATGGTCTTTGAACATGCTGCATCAGCAATAAATACAATCATTAACATGCCAAACAGGAAAAAACAAAATTCTAGTAGAGGTAGCAATTTTTACTCTTTTAGTTAACTATGGAACCAGGTTATGTTATATCTCCTACAGGTCAAAATGTGTAATTTAAAAACATAGCTTACAAAGAAACGGGTTGAAACATGCTCAAAGTAAAATTTTCATGCATAAAACCCGTAATCAAATGTGAAACTTTAGATACTAATAAAAGAATAATATTTATTTGGCATAAGTGTTTCAGGACAACCTGACCAATTAACCTGCACCAAAAGATTACCCATTTCTGAACACCCATAACCCATTCCCCAAGTCGACCATTCTTGACACCTTTACTCTTATCTATTGCCTACCTTTAGATCAAATTTAGCCAGTGCCAGTTGATTGGAAGCCACAAGGCGCTTTAACTTTAAGGAATCTGCTCTTTTTAGAGATCTTCTAAGAAGCACGAATAACTGTTGTTGAACGGACAATGATGTGGAAACATGTGAATCAGATGCTCCCATTATTCCAGTTATGTTTGAGATACCAACTTCAGATAGCAGGTTACAAATGGCTGTTAATGTGTAGGCAAGACAAGTATCATCACTGTGCTACAAATTGTAGAAAACAAAAAAGTAAATAAAAAGAAAATAAGTATTCATGAAACAAATATAAAAGAACATTAGAGGACCATTTAGTTACTAAATAAAACAAACTGAGCATAGTAAGTTTACCAGCTGACAGACACGGACTGCTTCAGTCAAAACCTGAAACAAGAAGCAAAAGGACATTAAATTACGCCAAACTTAAGAGCAAACTGATGATCATAGTATGTTATTTGAAGTCATACTAGTAAGTTTTTAAGTGTTTGAATAAAGTGAGTCTGACAATGAGTAACTGAATATTTAGAGTTCAAATGATTAGCAATGTTGAAAAAAAATTATTAAGAAATATAAAGATTACTTATTTACCCCTTTTTTACCGACATGTTCATTGTTGATTACAGTATCAAAGACATAATTACTGGAATTACATACAGTAATCTATATAAGAATTAACAAATACTTTATAAAACAAAAAACATCTTCATAGTTAATAAAAAAGGGTTGTCATGTTTAAGTTTGAATGCATTAACAACATATACAAATGTATGTTCGGTCATTATAACTACTCATTCATTCCTCACATAACCTGGATTTGTCAAGCACGCAAACAACTACTAACTCTTACAGCTTTAAAGTGTAGAACAAATCCAACCACAATCTCTTGCAGCACACCTTATTACAGTTGATTATCTCATTGTGGTTATTCAATATCACATAATCAATTTCAAATGTGTATCCAAAAAACCATTAAACTAAAAAAGGAATGTGAAGGAAAGTCAACTGTAGAAAGCAGAAAGCAACATCATCATCATATACCTTTAGAGCTAATTCAGGGTGACCAAAATGAAAATGTGCCATTCCCAGAGACAATAAAGCAATTTCATATCTTCCATTGTTCATGCAGCTTAATGGAGGAACAAAATCAGATCCCTCCATCCCTGCACTGCAATTTCAATAACCATGTATTTACTTGACCCGGCTGACCAAAAAAATAAGAACTTAAAAGACCCCCTTTCAAACTTAATTACCATCTTTTATCACTAAATACTAAAAGTAAAAGTGGTGGACTATGGTCAGGTCAAACCCAAAAATTAGCTAAAAGGCAAATGAGCAGGGTAGGTTGATCTTTCCCAAAAGCGTATATCTACTGTTTTCAGCAATAACATGCTTTTTTGTAATCTTATTAAAAACATTAACTTATTATACAAAATGGACAATAAAATGTTTTTAGTGATCTTATTCTACCTGATCAACCCATTTTGCCACCTTTAGTTGAAAGGTATCATGCAGTTATAAAAAACACAAATGAAAAGTTCAAAGATGAGGAATAACACCTATAATCAAAATAACGATGAAGATTCTCCAAGGCAGCTGGATAATCATCGTGATAAAGGCTATTCAAATAACGTAAAAAGTGAACCTATAAACAATAAAATAAATTTATGATTTAAAATTGTCATACATAAAGCATATCTAAGCTTCAATGAAACAAACTACAGATTACAAAATAACATACACGATGCAACTCTGGTGCCACTTTCTGAAGAAGCTTTAAAACAGATTCAAAAGCACTCATAGGAAATGAGCTTCCAAGCCTATCAAATAATTCATATATCAATACAATAATAATAATGTAAGGATATCAGTAAAATAAAATAAATGAAATAACTTGCTTTTCAATCATGTCAGCTTGCTCTGACAAGTATCCTTGTATTTGCCAATTTGTACGTTGAAGGATCACATCAGAGGATTCAACACTTGGTGGGTGTGTTTGTGTTTGTGTTTGACTTCTATGATTGTGTTTGACTTTTTGACCCGGGGATACCATGATATCTGCATTTACATGATGTTTCTTGCATTAAGGCCATTAGTCCATTTTATGTATATAATAAAAAATTCTCACCTTCAATTAGACTAAAGAGTGCTTTTGATGAATGATTATGAAAAGGAACCCTTTCTGTTGACCTTTTCCTTGATTCAAGTTCTTCTGTAAAATTTTGGAGTACAAAGTTCTCCAAATCCATGTTTTCATATTCTAAAGGTGCCTCTGGATCATTGCTAGCATCATCCAAATGTGACATTTTATATGGAGAAATCGCTTCTTGACAATAAGCCTTTATATTTGTCAAGAGATGGCACATCCCCTACATGTAACGAACCATCGCAATATAACGTATGTAAGAAAGGTTTATTAATATATTTACTTCATAACAATTGAAAAAAAGGATACCTCAAATGACAACATATTGAAGGCAAGCAAGCAACGACGAAGATACATTCCAAGGTTACTATTTGGATCTAAATTTATTTGATCATCATCAATAATGCTTGTTTCCGGTCCCGCAAGAATGCCTATAGATCACACCAATATAATATGCATGATTATTTCATTGTTAAGAGGATAATCAGTTTTTGTTTAGTTTATGAATACATGGGGGTTTACGTAGGTATTGCAAAAACAAACTATTTAAATGAACAAAATACAAATACATAATACTAGAACTGGAAAAGCCATAATGCCATATACAAGAGTAAAAACAACTTAATACATATAAAGTATAAACTACGTACAAGATAAAAAATAGTTCACGTATGCAGTAAAATGGAGGAAGAAACATCAATGAAGACAAAAAGAAATACTGAGATTTAAATTATAGGGAAAAGAGTTGCTCACCTCGTAACTCACTGAAAAAGGTAAAGAGGTCATCTGGTGATGATAATGAAGATAACCTACCGGTTACATGATCACTTAACCAATTATCTAATAATTCACCAAATTCCTTTAAAAGCTTCAAGAATTCATCCAGTGTTGGCTCCAAAATATCATCACATGACTTCAAGGCCGATAGAGAAAAACCAGTTAATCAGAAGATGTCAAAAGTAACACATGAAGAAAAAAGGAATAATAACAATGATATGAATCATAAAGTCATAAAAAATATAAGTCATTTTACATGCTATAAATCAGCATATCATAAGCACTTAAAGTGTGTACCAATTTAGGGCTCCTAACAAATTTCTCTACAATCTACCACAAATTTTTCAGCTGCAGCAGATTTAATGTGAATCTAACATGGTCTAATTGGAAAGATTCAAGGTCATCTTTTTCTTAAAGATTACATCTATAACCAGTTTACTTATGGCAGATTTCTACATAATTCTCCAAACCCTATCACTCCAGCCCTAATTCCTAAATAACCATGAAATCAGAACAACCACTTGCCACACAAACAATCAAAACTTATTAAACCCATCAACATTTGGCAACCAAATCAATTAGTGATAACTTTGGTGATTAAATCAACAGAAGTTTTTACCTTTGTAAGGGCGATCAAGAACAATCCAAGACGATTATGCTGAGAAATCGAGGCAAAAGGGAAGGGCACTGACAGTTGCCCAGAAGGAGCATAAACCTGAAGAAGAATGCAGATCGATACTTTGTGGGGTGTGATTACAAACCCACTTTGTGGCTTCACAATCCCTGCCATTGCTGCAACTACGAAACCCCTTTTCCCCAAAGATGAACAAATTGATTAGAAACCTGATTCAAGTGATAAAGAAGTATGAATTGAAGTTACAATATTCTTGAAAAATGAAGAATTGAAGAAACCCATAAAGATAAAAGAGCATACGAATGGTTATTATTGCTGCCGGTGATGTTCGCCGGTGAGTCGGCGTTCGGTGAGGTTACTGGTAGTGTGCAGCTGTGTGCGAGGGAAACCTGTATTCGGGGAGAAAACGGTGTCGTTTCGCGTTTGATGTGTACGGATTTGAGATTTTAACATTTCCAAAGTTCAAAATTTTAAATTTGGGATGACTCCTGAGAACTTATTTAGGTCTTAATCGTGTTAGGTTAAGGGGTTGTTTGATACCATTGATTCAGTAAGATCTGATCAATTCGGAAGCTGATCTAGTTAGAAGTTCTGACTGAGTCTGCATCTAACTGAAACTTAGTTGTTTGATTCGGTATCTGAGTAGAACCAAATCGATTCAGTAATTACAACTCAATTAGCTTCAATTCCACTTCCAAACTCCTAACCACCACTAAAATAACCAATAATTGTTACAAAACAAACCTCATGGTTCCACCGATGCTAATCAAAGGAGATGAATCAATGGGCAATGGTGTAGCGGCGGAGGTAGGAGCGCCGGAGGGAGGGAGTTGCGGCAGAGGGGGTTCGCGTGGAGGGGTGGGAAGAGCGCCGGAGGGACGGCGGTGCGCGGAGGGAGGTCGATGCGCCGGAGGGACGGCGGTGGCAGGAGGGGGTCGTGCGGAGGGGTGGGAAGAGGGGGAGGTGCGGCTCCCTGCTTTCTGGTCAGAGAACCCGATTTTAGGGTCTGGGTCAAACGTTCAGACCCGGTCAGACCTCATTTCGGAGCAAATCAAACACGCTGACCGGCTTAGTGGTCAGGGCGCCGGTTAGTGAAATCAAACACCCCCTAAGAGTTGTTTGGTAGCATTTTTTATATTTTATTGAAAAGTGTTTTTGGTTAATTTGAGATACATCTCTTAATATTAATGAAGCTTCTTAATCGATAAATTTTAAAAACATGCTAACTGATTTTAAATGCTACATCTTATTTGGTCAGGATTCCTAGTGGCTCAGCACAAGGTTGTTAAACAAGCCCTTAGGCTACCCATTGTGGCTCAAGGTGAGCAGGGGCTTGAGCCTCTAATATTAAAACATGTGTCGTTAACTGGGCGATTACTGCGCATCTAATAAAGCCCCCACTCATGTCACTTAAACATGTTGTGGAATGTGGATTAGATGAACGGGAGCTTAAGCGAGATTCTTTTTAATAATTTAAATAACAATATTAATAAATTAAAGAAATACATAATATTACTTGTACATTAATTAAAGAAAGACATAAAAAACTAATACATTAAAAACATTAATCCTCAAAGGGCGTAAAAAATAAAAATATTAAATATATTCAATATTCATTAAAAATAAAATAAGGAATTATTCTTCGCTGCCAATTCCTTCCAAATATGATATTTTTCTTATTCCATCAAGAGTTGGTCTGACGGTAACATGTTACTAAAGTTCCTAGTAAAATAATGTCTAGGGTTCTTATCATTTGTTTTTTCATTTTCACCTTCGTCGCCATGTCGATACTTTTTAATATTTTTATTATTGAATCGCTAAAATTTGAATCTGCGTCATTGGTTATTGTTTTCCCCCGTTCTGTTCTCGCCGGTCGACGAGACGCTTGTGAACCTTGTGCTTCTTGCTAGGCCATGTCGAGGTCGATGTCGAAACAACCATCCGAGCTATTCGACGAGACGTATGCGCCAAGCGTAGTTGTTTTTGTACGTTTTGCCTTGTCATCCGCATCCGGTGCAACCAGCTCTATCCATTTGGAGCATCTACTAAGTATTACCTGTAAGGATTCCTGAAGTCTGATGCAACCCAAAACAGCTCAAGTGTCTCAGCAAACATGCACAAAGTACTGAAGTGAAGAATGCTTCGGAAGTTTTACACAAAGCATTAGAAAATACTCTAAGTGTAAAATCTTCCGAAGCCAAGACCAATATCTTCCGAAGCCAAACATGAAGTCTTCCGAAGCTTCAGAGACAAAGTCTTCCGAAGCCTCATCCTATGAAGACAGATTTCTTCCGAAGACTTTTAGTACACATGCTTTATCTGATGTACTGTTCCATAAAGCACCTTTTCCGCTGCATCTCTGTAAAGTCACCAACTTACATGAGTTGGTGAAAAGGGTCATGCTTTTGGTAACTGTACATTGAGGTCTTGAGTCTGTAACTTTCCACTTTATGTACTTTATCCTTTTTGTATTGTAAAAGGATGTGAGCTATGGCATGTCATAGTCACAAGGTCAAAAGGCAGATATGCCTTTTGATCCTACAATTGATTTTGTTTGTGTCTAGTCAATTGTATCCAGCTGGCCTTCAAAGTATGGCCGGCTGTAGGTTGTATATAAGTATTTCAAGTTCTTGTATCTTTTCTTAATGCTTTGTAACACTTGTAAAGAACTTGAGAAAGCAATATACTGCCTCCTTGAAACCCAACTCTCTTGTTCTGTCTCATTACTTACTTGTGTTCTTAGCATCATACTTGGTTACCCAGTTCACTGTTTGATTAGAGATTAGTTATTCTCCTCATTGTGTGTTTGTGTTGTAATTGTAGTTAAGCCCTTAAACGGTCCTGCAATTGGTATCAGAGCTTTCCAGGCTCTTGATATAAGATCTAACCATCTTAATCCCTCACAACACAAAAAGCTAAACTCTTCAAATGGCTGCCATCTCTAAGACTGATATGGAGACTGGAACCATGAACAAATCCCCACTGATCACTCTTGATGATTTTGACACCTGGTGCATGAGGATGGAAGGCTTCATCAGGTCTCTTGATTCAAGAATGTGGGAATCTGTTGAGAATGGACCTTTCATACCCAGCACCCCCTCTGCTACTGGTGCTGGTATGATTCCTAAAGATGTGGCCAACTACTCAGATGAAGATAGAAAAAGAGTAGAAATTGATAGAAAGGCCATGACTGCTCTTCAGACTGCTCTCCCAAACTCTGTATACAGAGGCTTCAAGAAGTGCAAGACAGCCAAGCAGCTATGGGATGCACTGAAGCTGATGTATGAAGGCTCCTCTGAAGCCAAGGAGAACAAGAAAGATCTTCTGAAGCAGCAGTTTGAAAATTTCACCTTCAAGGCAGGTGAGACCATGACTCAACAATACTTCAGGTATGTTGATTGTGGATACCCTAGTGGATGGAGGAGTTCCTCTTGAGAACAGGGACATTGTAAGGAAGTTCATGTCATCACACTTCCTAGGCAATGGACACACTATTGTGTGGTGATCAAGAGGACTGAGAACCTTAAGACTCTTACTCTTACAGAGTTGTATGGGATTCTCAGTGGATACCAGATGGAGATGAACATGCAAGGTTCATCTGGCAACTCCAACAATCAAATGGGTTCAGCCCTTCATGTGGTTGAAAGGGACAGCATAGAACCTCAGCATCATCTCTTATGCTACCCTGACAACTCACAAAAGGGTCCTTTCATCACCTTCCCGGAGACACCAAGGGAGAACTTTACTCAAGGAAGCCCATTCCAAGAGACAAGTTCTTCTCAAGCCTTTGTGTCTGCAGATGAAAGCTGTGGGAATTATCTCTTCACTCTTGAAGACCTGGACTGTATCCATCCAGATGACCTGGAATACATGGAGATAGTTCAGCAGATGGCTCTCCTCACTCACAGAGCCAAGAAGTTCTACAAGAGGACAGGAAGAAGATTCCCAAGCAATGCTACCAACAGCAAGTTTGGGCTGGATAAAAGCAAAGTTAAGTGTTACAACTGTAACCTTATGGGTCACTTTGCCAGGGAGTGTAAGGCACCTAAAACAAATGGGGGCCAAACACAACCCAGACCAAACTTTGCTGACAAAGCTCCTCAAGCTGAGAAGACAAAGCAACATGCTGCTGTTGCTGTTGAAGAAGGAGGCTTTGACTGGAGTTTTCAGGTGGAGGATGCTTCTCCAAACCAAGCACTGATGGCTGACCATGATGAAGCCAAGGTATTGGAACATCTCTGCTCCCCTGAATGCATTGCTAAAGTAAATAGATACAGGTCCTATAACCTAGAGATGAGATCTGATCTTGAGTCATTAAACATATTAAAATCTGATTTTAGAAAGTCTGAAAATGATTACAAGTTAAAGATAGAAGACTTGGAGAAAACCATTTCAGTACTAAAACATGAACATACAGATTTCAGAACTCAGATCCAAGATCTCATCACTAAGTTAACTGAGTGCCAGGCTGAGCTTGTGATCAGCAAAGCCAAGGCAGAAAAGAGTGTTCTTGAAGAAGAGACCTTCAAGAACATGATATCCTCATCCCTGCACAACAAAGTTTGTTATCAAAACAGACAGGGACTAGGATCAAATGAGATAGCTCCTCCACACACAATCTTGTCTGTAAGATCTCCTAGGTGTGGAACTTGTGAAGATGAGCTTCCTCTCATAGATCCTGTAAGTGAGGATGATGAAGAAGTGATAGTGAAGAATTCCTCTGAGAAGAGTGAAGAAGAGGATTCTCCCAAGGGCCACTATCCTTCTGAGGAGAAGAAATCAACTGGGATGACCAAGTCCAAAAGAAAGAACTTGATCAGAAAGAGCAAAAGAAAAGCAAAGAAGGCTCAAGAGATCAAGGCTACTTTTGATGCTAAGCAGAAACAAGTTTTTATCTCTGCAGGTTTCAAAGTAGTAAGGACTGAAGACATCAACCAAGACTCCTTAGCTAAGAGTCATGGTTCTTGTTCAAATTATCTCAGTACCAAGAAGAAGACTGATTTGCTGTGTACCACTGCTGCACAGCCTGGACCATCAAACTCCAAGAACAGTTCACAGCCCAAGAGAACTGTCTCAGCATCTACCAAGATGAAGATGGAGAGGGGATGTGACCAAAGTCAGTCTTGTTCTCAAAGGAGACTTCTTTGAAGAAGATAATGTTATGTGTCATGTGTGAAAGTACTTCTCATATTGCTAAGGATTGCCCATACAATCCCAAAAGTACTGTCCACATGACTAAAACAAAGACTTCAAAGAGTCTCAAGAAATCTCAAGCTTCGGAAGGAAAGTCTGTTTCCTTCGGAAGCTCCAAATCAAAGAAGGAGGTAAGTGGAAAATTACCTTCGGAAGCAAAGTTGGTCTCGGAAGAAAGGAATTCTTCCGAAGCACTAAAGTCTGCTGCAGTGACTGTAGACTCTTCCGAAGGATCAGTCATCAAAACTTATGAAGTTCTAAAAGCTTCTAAGGTTTTGAAGGTCAAGTCCAAGACTCCAAAGATGGTATGGAAGTCTAAGAAAGACCAAATGACTGAGGTTTCTCCATCAACAACACTGAAGATTCCTATAGTACAACCATAGGATCTATTACTGTTGCATTACCTTCTTTTACTGTTAATGAGCCCAAGACAAGTAAGGATTGGGTTTCAAAATGTAACTAATCATCTTCTCTGTGCAGGAACAGCTCAAGACCAACAGGAATGTTTGGATAATTGACAGTGGCTGTTCCAGGCACATGACTGGCAATAGGTCTCTACTCCACAATTTTGAGAGGATTGATGGAGGACCAGTTGCTTTTGGAGGAGATGAAGGTGGTTACATTTCTGGAAGGGGCAAGGTCACAAATGGTAAGCTCAGCATTGAGAAGGTAAACTTTGTCAAGGAGCTTGGGTACAATCTTCTGAGTGTATCCCAATTTTGTGATCAGAGTCATAACATGCTCTTTACTGAGCATGAGTGCATTGTTCTCAAACCTGGTGTGGTCATTCCTCATGAGCATATCCTGCTCAGAGCCCCCAGGAAAGGGAACATGTACAAGATGGATTTGCAAGAAACATCTCCCTCAGGAGAAGTTTCATGCTTTCTATCAAAAGCAAATAGTGATGAGTCTTTCCTATGGCATAAAAGAATGTGCCATGTAAACTTTAAGAACATGAATAAATTAATTAAACATGATTTGGTAACTGGAATGCCAAAGAAAGAGTTTACTAGTGATGATCATTGTGTGGCATGCCTGAAAGGGAAGCAACACAAAGTATCACACAAGCCTAAGGAAAAGAACTCCATCACTACTCCCCTACACTTGTTACATATGGATCTCTTTGGCCCCACCAGTGTAATGAGTTTAGGAAGGACCTCTTACTGTCTGGTGATCACAGATGATTTTACAAGATTCACTTGGGTCTTCTTTCTTAGAACTAAGGATGAAACCCCTGAGATTCTGAAGAATTTCATCTTAAAAGTTGAGAATCAATGTGATCACAAGGTCAAAACCATAAGATGTGATCAAGGAACTGAATTCAAGAACAAATCCTTGATGCATTTTGTGATGAAAAAGGTATTACAAGACAATAGTAGTGCTCCCAGGACTCCTCAGCAAAATGGAGTTGCTGAAAGGAGAAACAGGACACTTATTGAAGCTGCAAGAACTATGTTGTCTGACTCTAAACTGCCTATCACCTTCTGGGCAGAGGCAGTCAATACTGCTTGCTATGTGCAAAACAGAGTTTTAGTAGTTAAGACACATGGTAAGACTCCTTATGAACTTTGGCACAAGAGGAAACCTTTCATTGGTTTTCTCAGGTCATTTGGATGTCCCTGCACCATCTTGAATACCAAAGATCAAATTGCCAAGTTTGCTGAGAAATCAGATGATGGACATTTCATTGGATACTCTTCTCAAGCTAAAGCTTATAGAGTATACAATCTCAGAACTAGAATTGTTGAGGAGTCAGCCAATGTGACTTTCAATGAGCACACTCCCTGTGTGGCTGGTTCTGGTCCGGATTGGTTGTTTGATCTTGATTTAGTTACCAACTGTTTTAACAAATCTTGTGAGCATGTATCAGGATCTGCAGAAAATCTAAATACAGGTGATCCTGATCCAAGATTTGAGCTAGGAAGATCTTCAACTCATACATCTTCAGCTCCAGTTGGAACTACTTCAGCAAATGAGGTTTCTATCAGCACAACAATGACAAATTCAGCTGATACATCTGGCATGCCTTCAAATTCCAGCTCAGAGGCCTCTCAACCAGATAAAGATACCTCACTTGTAGAAGACAACAATGGTGATGGTGATAGTGATCAGGAATTTCTTGATGCTAATAACCACACCATAGATGACAACATCAATGATGTCTCACACTCATTGGATCAAGTTAATCTTGATAAGTGTGATAATGTGGAGGGTGAATCTTCAGGACCAGATTTAAATTTTTCAAATTTAGATCTTTCCCAGCAACTTGCTGTGATCCCTCAGCTAAGGATCCACAAGTCTCACCCTACCACAAACATCATTGGAGATGTTGTCACAGGGGTAAGAACAAGAGGACAAACCCATGAAGCAAATGTTTGTCTTCACTCTTGTTTCTTATCCCAGATAGAGCCTAAGAAAGTTGATGAAGCTCTAAAGGATGGAAGTTGGGTTGAAGCTATGCAACAAGAGCTGCTTCAATTCAAAAGGCAGAAAGTTTGGAACCTTTGTCCTCTTCCTCATGGGAAGACTACCATTGGAACCAAATGGGTTTTTAGAAACAAGAAGGATGATAGGGGAATCATCATCAAGAACAAGGCAAGACTAGTTGTTCAAGGATACACACAAGAAGAAGGGATTGACTACACTGATGTCTTTGCTCCTGTAGCAAGACTAGAAGCTGTTAGGATATTCCTGGCATTTGCTGCATCCAAGAACTTCAAGGTCTACCAACTTGATGTAAAGTGTGCTTTCCTATATGGAGTGATTGATGAGGAGGTTTATGTCAAACAGCCACCTGGTTTTGTAGACCCTGATCATCCTGATTATGTCTGCAAGCTTGACAAAGCTCTTTATGGGCTGCATCAGGCACCCAGAAAGTGGTATGAGACACTATCTAAGTATCTCTGCAAGCATGGATACAGAAGAGGTACTATAGATGGAACCCTCTTCATCAAAGGACAGGGAAATGACTTATTGCTGGTTCAAGTATATGTTGATGACATCATCTTTGGTTCAACTAATCCAAAGCTCTGCAAAGACTTTGAGAAGCTGATGAAGGACAGATTTGAGATGAGTTCAATGGGAGAACTCAACTTCTTTCTGGGAATTCAAGTGAAGCAAGTTGAAGATGGCATCTTCATAAGTCAGTCAAAGTATGTTCAAGACATACTCAAGAGGTTCAATATGACTGATTGTAAGATTGCTAAGACACCCATAGCCAGAAACCACTCCCTTGGTCCAGATCTTGAGGGGGAGTGTGTAGATGAACACTTATACAGGGCTATGATTGGGTCTCTTATGTATCTTACAGCTAGCAGGCCTGATATCATGTTTGCTACATGTATTTGTGCAAGATATCAAGCCAACCCTAAGATGTCTCACTTAATCACTGTGAAAAGGATTTTAAGATACCTCAAAGGTGCTTCAACACTTGGTCTATGGTATCCAAAGAATCCAAATTTCAATCTGTATGCCTATACACAGTGATTATGGTGGTTGCAATATGACTGCAAAGTCTACATCTGGGGGATGTCAATTCCTTGGTGGAAGGGTGGTCTCATGGCAATGCAAGAAACAATCCTGTGTGTCTGCATCAACTGCTGAGGCTGAATACATTGCTGCTGCAAGCTGCTGTGCTCAAGTGCTTTGGATTCAAAATCAGATGCTGGACTATGGATTTAACTTCAAGGAGACTCCTATCCACATAGACAACAATAGTGCTATCTCTATCACTGAGAACCCTGTGCAGCACTCAAGGACCAAACACATCAACATCAGGTATCATTTAATAAGAGATAACTATGAAAAAGGATTAATCAAACTAGTCAAAGTTCATACAGATGAACAATATGCTGATCTGTTCACCAAAGCTTTTGATGAACAGAGATTTAAGTATCTGATATCAGCTATTGGGATGATTAACTTTGAGTAGACTTTTTATTAAAACTAATTCTAATTATTTCTTCTTAAAATATGTGTGTCCTAAGTTGTCTAGTTCATCACTTTCATAAGCTCATGTTTTCTTTGGATGTAAAATTCTTTTTGAAGACTTTCCTTAGATTCTTGAAATTTCTGATACTTCGGAAGATAAAGATTTTATCTTCGGAAGAAAAACATGTCTTTAAAATAAATAACTGTCTAAGAGATTTTACCTTCGGAAGAAGTAAAGATTCATCTTCCGAAGCTTAAAATTCTTATCTCAGACACTTATCTATTTTCAAGAACCTTTTCCTTCCGAAGCAAAATTAACCTTCGGAAGCTTTGTTTATTTTCATACAAAGCATTCAAAGGTTTATTTCTCTTCCGAAGCATAAATTATCAAGACTCTCAGGAAAATCTTCCGAAGCCATTTTAGCTTCGGAAGCTTTTTAATCAAAACTTCCGAAGACAAATAAACTTCGGAAGCTTTTCGAATTCCAAGAAAACTACTTTTTGAGCAAAAGTAAACTACTTTTTCAGAGGTGGGACCGACTTTCGGATTTCAAAGTTTATCCTCTTTCATTAACTTTGGTTCAAATCCCTTTTCATATAAATACCCAACGGTTCCCCCTCTTTCCCACTATCTTCCTCAATTCTACTGTTTCTCTAACCTAATTCTCTAAACCGCCTTTGCTTTCTACCTTTCTTCACCTTAAGCTTCTAAATGGCCAACCTTAACCGCAGAAACAACCCTGATTTCTCCATGCAACTACACAGGCAACATAATCAAGTTGCTCTGTTAAGCTCTGAGAAAGATGCAAGTTTCTCAGAGATTTGCCAATTCTTGACTCTGTCAAACTACTTCACCTCCCTGACCATTGATCCTCCTCTATATGAGGATCAGTTGCTTGAATTCTGGAAGACCTGCCAAGAGGTCATTATGGATGGGGAGAAGGCACTGTCTGCCACAGTGCAGGGAAGGACAGTCTTCATCACTCCGGCCATCATTAACCAACATCTACAGCTGGATGATGAAGAAGGTGAGGTGTCCTTCCCAAAAGAAGCTGTAAATCATTCTTTTGAGCAGATGGGCTATGAAGGAGATTTCTCTGTAAAGACCTTTAGGAAAGGGAAGGTCTCATCCCAATGGAAATTCCTGCTCCATGTGGTTATCCACAGCTTGTCAAACAAGCATGGTGGATGGGACCAGATTCCTGAGGATCTCTCCTTCATAGTTCATGGAATGGTTCAAGGGGTCAAGTTCAGGTATTCACAATTTTTATACTAATTTACTTGCAAACTTAGACTCCTTAGAGTATTACATGTTTCCTAGATATGTTCAACACATTCTCAACTGTGAACTGGGCTCACAGTTGAGGGAAACAGGTAATATTCTAAATTGGGACAGATGAAGCCCGGCATCTTTAAAATAATGAAGAAGCCAACTGTAGGCTTCTCTGGGGTAGAAACAGCCCTAGTCCCAAAAATGTTAGAGCTCATTGCTCAAGGTGACAACCTAGCAACACAAGCTAGTGTTGAACCCACACCTCTTTTGTCCCTACCACTAAAAAGACCAGAAATCACCCTCACCTACCAAAGAAAATCCAAACGAACCCCTGCTCAGACTATTGAGTCTGTGCAGGCCCCCAAATACTCAACCTTACAGGAAGAAGTGGACACTAGAGCTCCCACTTCTCCTGAGGAGCAAACCACTCCCATTACTTCACCTATCAGGGCTGAGGTTCCTCAAGCTCACCCTGATGAGCTCAATAGCCCAACAACCTTAAGCCTTCACTCTGAGTCTCAACACTCAAGTGGACAACCTTCAGGGGACAGCTACCATCCCCAGCCTTTGGATCTCAACCAACCAATTCCCAACCTATCCTTTTACACTGATGAAGACTTAGGATTCAGTGAGTACCATGAAGACTCTCTTCTCCTCCCTACTCAAAGAAGATGAGTACCTCTGACTCTCCTCAGTCTATCCCCCATCAGTCACCTGTTACTGAGGTGGACACTTCTGAACCTGTTCAGGATGTCCATATGGAAGAGGCTCTCACTTTTGAAAGTGATTACATCATTAAGACCTCAACCATGGCAACTCAGCCCATTGGCATCTCAACTGAGGCTGCCAGTGAGCAGAGGAAAACCAGCAGCCAAGAAACTCAAGCTGGTGGTGAGAGAGAGGACTTTGGTCCAATCATCTCATCCCCCAATGAATCTTCTGATGAAGATGAGGGGAATTTGAGGCTAAAGGTGCAAAAACTGTCAAAAACATGCACCTATTTAGTCTCTAAGGTTAGTCACTTGGAATCTCAGGTGACTACCTTACAAAACAGGGTCAATGATCAGCAACTCCAGATTTCATATCTGCAGGAAAAACTAGCTGGGAGACCTTTAAGAAGAGCTCAACCAGGAACACAAGAACCTGTGGAAGTATTGACTTATCCTCCAGCTCACCTATGCAAGTGGGTGATGCTACCAAAAAGGGGGAGAAAGTTGTTACAACCACAGAACCTGGGAGTTCTTCAGAGAGAATGGACATAGAGGACTCACCATCCTCACTTGCTGTTGTGCATTCTCAGCAACTTCCTCAAGTTCACATTAATGTGGACTCTATAGACTCTCTCATCAGGAGTCTATTTGAGGAAGGCATACCAAGGGCTGTCTCATCTCCACCTGGGAACTAACAATCAAATCATAAGGTGGAGGTATGATGATGACAGAAGAGCCCTCATACTTCAAAGAGTTCAAGGCCAACAAGAAGTTTTTCAATTCCAAAGCCTGAGCTTTTATGAAAGACTGGATTTAGTCAACCTACCACTTGTCAATCCAAGCAATTCAAGACAAGCTGATAGGCTGGCTCAAAGAATCCAAGACAGGATCATGGCAGAGTTCTCTCTAAGAAGGAGACTTAGGGAATCAGGAAATGTCATCGGTCAACTGGATGTTGAGGTGGACCCTAAGATTAGTCTCATAGGGGAAACCTTGACTGAAGGCCCAGTGACAGAACCTGAGACCCCTGTCTCATCATCAACAACTGCTGCTGAGGTCCAAACTCCATCTGAGACACCTGCTGGTGAAGGTGTTTCTCAGCCTCTCTCTGGCCAGAGCATGGAAGCTACTCCAAGCAATGAAGGCCAAGCCTCAATCCTCCCTGAGTCACAAAGGTCTGTTGGTGACAAAGGGAAAAGGATAATGACTCCTGAGGAAATTGAGGAGGAAGAGAGAGAGAGGAAAAGGAGACTAAGGGGAGAAAGTTCCACTGGGTCATCTAGCTTCATGCAAGCTGCAATCAGGGCTGCCCCCAGACCAAATACTCAGGATGATGAGTTAAGGGCAGTCAGGATAACTTACTTACAGACCAGGAACTATGATATTGATGATATCATCTCCCTCCCCTTAGAAGAATTGAATGAACTGGCTGACAGAGAAGTGTCAAGAGAGTTGAAGGAGAAAGAGGATGCAATGATACTTCTCCAACTCAAAGAGGAGAAGAGACAGAAAAGACTCTACAAGCATGCTCCTACTCTCTCACCAGTTCAAGAAAGTCCTGCACAAGAAGATGTGGTTCCACAAGAACCTCAGGTAGATAAAGAGGAAGATAGGATCAAAATGATCAACTACCTGAGTGCCACAGGCTTCTATCAGGCAGATGCACTTCTCCCTTTATCCTATGACTTCATTGAGTTTGAGTATTTAAAACAACTTGAACTTGAGCTAGTCAAGGAAAGAAAGACAACCAAAAGGAAACTAAGGGAAGAAGCTGCAAAGTCAAGGGCCACCATTCAAAAGAATGCAAAGAAGTCTGCTGACAGACAAAGAATGGTGAGCTTCTTGAAGCTGTATGGATTCTCCGGAAGGAGACTTGGCCCCATGGCTCTATCCACTATGGATGAGCATATTAGGGTGATCAAGCAGAAGATTAAGAGTGGAGAACTTATTGACTTGCACTCTCTTCCAAGTCAAGTCCCACCTGAAGTGGAGGTCAAGTTTGAGCAACCAGAGACACCTCAACCAGCACCTCCAGCTGAGCCCCAGCAAGCTTCATCTTCTGATCGTAGGCAGGGTCAAACTCCCTCTCCTTCTGAACCTGTGAGGGAGGAACACCCAACTGAGAAAGACACTGATGATCAACCTGGTGCTGCAGATCAGTCTTCTTAGTTAAAGACAACCAAGAGGAAGAAGAGGATGGCTTCTAAACCAAAGACAAAGAAGAAGAAGCAAAGTCATCTACCTCTGCACCTCAGGCTGAATCAGATCAACCTGAGGAAGTGCATGATGAGGCAGCCCAATCAACTCCTATTCAAGTGGCTCCTCTAACTAGTGAGACACCCATCTTGTCCTGGACTTACTCTACAAATCCAGAGAGATGGACTGTTATAAGAGATCAAGGTGTTGAGAATGTCTACTCATGGCAAGACATAATCAACTTACCTCTGCATGATCTCTTTGAGATGAGAAGATACTATGAAAGTCTTGATGATCCTGACCATCTCATGAAGAAAGGAATGGTCCTGATTGTACTGAAGACTACCAACATTTAAAGATCTTCTAAGTGTTTTGGTAGCATCAGCCTAGGGGGAGTTTGTAAGGATTCCTGAAGTCTGATGCAACCCAAAACAGCTTAATTGTCTCAGCAAACATGCACTAAGTACTGAAGTGAAGAATGCTTCGGAAGTTTTACACAAAGCATTAGAAAATACTCTAAGTGTAAAATCTTCCGAAGCCAAGACCAATATCTTCCGAAGCCAAACGTGAAGTCTTCCGAAGCTTCAGAGACAAAGTCTTCCGAAGCCTCATCCTATGAAGACAGATTTCTTCCGAAGACTTTTAGTACACATGCTTTATCTGATGTACTGTTCCATAAAGCACCTTTTCCGCTGCATCTCTGTAAAGTCACCAACTTACATGAGTTGGTGAAAAGGGTCATGCTTTTGGTAACTGTACATTGAGGTCTTGAGTCTGTAACTTTCCACTTTATGTACTTTATCCTTTTTGTATTGTAAAAGGATGTGAGCTATGGCATGTCATAGTCACAAGGTCAAAAGGCAGATATGCCTTTTGATCCTACAATTGATTTTGTTAGTGTCTAGTCAATTGTATCCAGCTGGCCTTCAAAGTATGGCCGGCTGTAGGTTGTAGTATAAGTATTTCAAGTTCTTGTATCTTTTCTTAATGCTTTGTAACACTTGTAAAAGAACTTGAGAAAGCAATATACTGCCTCCTTGAAACCCAACTCTCTTGTTCTGTCTCATTACTTTACTTGTGTTCTTAGCTTCACCTTGGTTAACCAGTTCACTGTTTGATTAGAGATTAGTTATTCTCCTCATTGTGTGATTGTGTTGTAATTGTAGTTAAGCCCTTAAACGGTCCTGCATCCGCATGCGCCAAGCGTAGTTGTTTTTGTACGTTTTGCCTTGTCATCCGCATCCGGTGCAACCAGCTCTATCCATTTGGAGCATCTACTAAGTATTACCCACAAATGCTTCTCGTCAAAGTTTTTAACCACCATGCCTTGCAAATACCTCGCTTTTCCATTCCTCACAAGGGAAGTCATACACTTGTTCATCATCAGACCCACTCGATCGTATGCGCTGACTATTTCTATTATGTATGTTTGTAAATAAACCTACATATTTGCGTATATCCGCCCCTTTACCGGAAATTTTATTAGCATTACGTGCGGTACTACCCACCTCTTTGTGGAATAACTCTCGAACTTTACTCCATAACACTTTGCCCTTTTGGTAGTCGAATACACACAAAAAACTTGATATTTTTGTGTAATTAATCAAATTAATACAAAATTTAATAAATACTATAGTTAATAAATTTAATAAAATTACCTCAAAGGCAATCCTCTGAAACAGAAATTCAAGCGCAACACAATGCTATTTTTCTTCATTTGTCCATGATGTCATTTTTCGCTTGGTCGACACACCCGCAACTTTAGTTTTTTTAGAACCACTGGCTCCGCTCGATTTCTTTGCACCTTTGTGTGGGCCCCACATGCTTTTCAACAGTAACTTTGGGCGCTGGTTGCCCAACACCACTCGCTCGCGCCCCTTGCTCACACTTGGGTGTTGTGGTGTTCGCTACCATGCTGGCAGTCAGTTAGGTGGAAGGGGGGGGGGGGGCATCGCCCAAGCTTCCACAACGCACAGTCTTAGTGTGTTGACGAGTTTAATTGTTCTATTGGGCATGACCCACGTATAAAATCATGTTAAAAACGTTAACCCATCACACACTTAAAAATTATGTAACTCGAACACAATTCATTTAACACATTTTTCTAGATGTGCCAAATGCGTTGGTGGATTGACTAGAAATTATCACGTTGAAAACATGTTAATCAGGTTGTAAAAATAGGTTAAACAGAACACAAACAGTGTTAGTGAATTGATTGTATTCATTAAACAAGTTGGTGGATCAAACAAGTTACAGAGATCAACTTAAAAATAAATTTGCTCAATACCTTAATCTTCATGTTGTGTTCCAATCATGTCGTATATTGTTACCCCTAATTACATATCGCATGCGGTCGATTTCAATACACATAACATAAGGTCTCAAACAAAACTATCTTATGGTATTTACTCTAAAATTCAATTTGTATATTGTTTATTATTATGAAATTTGTCATGATTTAATAACAACAAATGAACTTGATTAAATTTTATATAACTTAACTGCTTTTTAATAAGATTTTTAATTTATACACGTTGAATTATCTTCTTACCATGATGTTATAACACTTGATTAGTTACACATTAGTATATGCACAGTGAATGCCTATCATGCTACTTTGTAGACCCATAACTAAACCACACACCTTTCACACCATTATCTCTATATGTCATTATGATAAGACATTTAAAATCCTGTTAAAGAGCCTAATATGATACTATATTAGGGTTTGATCTTGTTAGATCCTTTGTTCAAGAAACCTTACAATTTTTGTGCTGATGGTATATTATATTTTGATAAAAGTTATCGTACAGATTCAGTTTTAAAAGGTTTTCATTGATACTAAACTACACACAGAAAAAACAAGTGTATTTATCATGTGGTAATATAGTATTAATAAGATTCGAGTATCAATCCGTGGATATACTTAGCCTACTCAAGTACCTTAAGAATTGACTATCAGATTTGAGAAAATGATTAGTTTGTATGAGGTAACCAATTTTTTTAGTTTTTAGAATGTTAATTTAAATAAACAAGCAGTAAATAAAGGTTAAGACATTTGGAGATAATTCAATGAAATGAGCTTATCATCCTAATTTAAGTTACACTTAAGTAACTGTGTGCATCCCTTTATAACATGAGTCAGCGCGGAGTTATCGTAGATCAGCTCCGTAGTGACATGTAAAGTTGTAACAGGTAACTTACGAAACAACCACTAAGCCCCTGGTGATGTAAGTAATGTTTGTGCATCTTTTTAACATATGACTTCTGAAAACATAACTTAATGTTAGAAAAAAAGTTGATTAAGTTTCTTTTTAACATATCATTTATTTTAAAACCAGACAGTTAAGATGATATATATTCTAATAACCATTTCTAGTTCATTATCCATGAGTTTATTATGAAAATCGGTTTCGCGAATAAAAGTTAGTTTATACGCTTTTCAACCTTGTATGACATTCACAATTACGAATCTTAAGTTTATAACTTCCTATTCAAATGTAGATGCTACCCATCAAATGTGTACCCAAAATTACCATAACTTTAACGTAATATAAACCACACCATTAGTTCATTGCAAATTCCATAAGTTTCACCCAATTAAGTTGACAATAAGAGTTTAGCTCATTATGAGCTTGAACATAACAACAAAGATAAAAGATAGTTATGAAATCATCGGTAAGCTGGAACAATCACCCAATTAGGATGATAATAAGCGTTTAGCCATGATGGTTTTAGTGCATGGTTCAGTGCTACAACATTTTCGCCTTGGCAATTTAGTGTGGCTTTAGCGAGGTTGTTGAACTTGAGGCTTGTATTTTCCAATTGTGTTTGGTCTTTTGTTGAACATCTTCAAAACTGGTTAACGGTGGGAACTCAATCTGGTAAGATGGTGATAAAGGTGCTGGGGTGAAGCATTCCATGGGTTGGCTTGGAGGGTGTCTGTGTGGTGAAGGTTTTGTTGGTTTTGGCTTTGGTTTAGGTTACCATACAAGACATAGTAGTCAAACTTTCCTGATGCTTCGTTAAGAATACCAACGTTTGGTTCACCAGCTTCTTATCTTTTATATAAAGCCTTCTGGGAACCGTTTTTCTTTTTTTAGTAGTCTTCATCATCATATTCTACCAGGAATGCCTAGTCTAAACAATCCTGGCAGTTGCAGAACAAGTCACATAGGTAGTACGTAACTTGTGCTGGGGCTTGTACTGGTTGTATCATATGAATCAACGAGAATACGTCCCTTTGATCTTGTTTTGCAAACCTGGCCCCAACAAGTCTATCATGATGACGGACAAAGTCAAGACTCATTGTGGTTTGAACCAGCGCTTGGTGCATCTGTTCATAATTAGTTATCTATTATTAAACTGGAAGAAAATTGGATAGTTCTTCTCTAGATATCTACTTAGGAACATATGTGCATATTAGCGTTGCATTAGAATTTCACATAACAATAATAATATAGCATGCTGTTAAAGCATAATGAAAAAAACTAGTAACAATCATCCGCGCGTTGCGGCGCAACTAATATCGTAACAGTAAGTGTATTGACAATGCTTAAAATGTTTTCATAATAAAAGAACCGGCTTAAAAAGTTAAGGTGAACAATATGACATTTCATAACGCTTGATCTACATATAAGAAAACAAAATGGATGGAAAAGTCGTTTCATGAGTCTTAAACCACGTAAAAAAATGGGCAAACCAAATTTTTTTTAGAAATTATATATAACTTTTTTTAGGAATTATATATTATATATAACTAATAACTAATATGCCAATATTAAGTTTTTCTAGAAAGTATTATAATAATTTTTTTACCTAAAAGCAGTTGAGACTTTTAGACTGCGTTTGGTTGGAAAATGGAATGGAATGAAATTAAGAAACTAGTATAATTTTCAAGTAAAATTATGTTTGAGTGCGTAATGAAATGTAAAACCCAAGGGAATGTTTCATCTCAAATTCTCTTGGTTGTGGGATTTCAAATTCCCTCTCTATGTGGAAGGATTTTGAAATCCTACAACCAATGGAATTTGAGGTGAAACATTCCTTTGTGTTTTACATTTCATTACCCACCAGACATAATTTTACTTGAAAATTATACTAGTTTCTCAATTTCATTTCATTCCTTCCAACCAAACGCAGCCTTAGAGAAAAACCAAAAAGAAACAAAAACAATTTGAAGAGGAATTAAACCCACGGTGTTACGTTGTTTAAGCTTTGGCACAAGGCGGCAAGTCAGTTTTTAACAAAAGCCCAAATCAATAATATAGGGGTAGAATCAAAAAGTAAGAAAAAGAAAAAAGAATCATGTCCCAAGGGATTGCACCTCATGCAGCATCAATGGTACATACTGTAGACGTGTTGCAAATTGTTATAGTATAAATTAGAGATTACAAGTTTTTGTGATTACATATGATATTGACTTTTGTTATTATTATATTAGAATAGAATTCAAGAATATTCCACCCACAGATACATGCATAACCCTTGGGAGGAAATGGACTAATGGAGGATCCTAAGACAACTTCAAGCGTCAAAATCATTAAGGTTTTGAGCAATTATTGTTTGTGAATTATTGATGGCCTTTAATCTTTTGGAGCTTGAAATCACCATTGGAGCAAGTTGAGATAAGAAAATCATTATAGCCAATAACAATGAGGAATGAGACGATTAGGTTTTGACTGTCAAACTTTAATTTAATTTTTTTAAATAATGATGTTTTTCTTTTAATTCCATCTAACCTTGCGTATATAAAGATTTAAACTCATATCATATTTACGAAGGAAAATCATCAATATGACTAGCCTATAAGCTTCAACTCTAACCTAATTAGCCACCGAATTCTCTTCTTTAACAGATTCTATCGGATTTTGAATTTCACCATTATCTTACTAACTCATCAATCTATACTTCTATACTATATAATAGATTAACATCTAAGATGCGCTACATATCGCTCACTTATGATCCTAATTATTCAATTTCTTGTTCTTTTTATCTGCTCCATCATTTATTCCAATTAACAAATCTTTCATATTAAACATTTTAGAACCAACGAAATTATTAAAATATAATTTTTTTCTAAAACAACAATTTTTTCAAAAAATACAAGATAATTAAAATGACGTTCTTTCTAATAAAGTGAAGTTTTATAAAAATATGAAAGGTACTAATAAACTATTGCTTTAAAAAAATGAATGTAATAAAAACCCTGATTTTTTAAACACGGATGCTTACAAAAAATGATATTTTTAAAAAGTAGTTTTTAAAAATGAATGGTTAAATTTTTTTCCATTTTTCTTAAACATAAGTTTAAACAAATGTATTATTGTTTTATTACTTAAATAACCTAAGCATACATAATTTCAATCATATTTTTACTTAAAACATCTTTTTACGATTTCTAAATTTTCTTCAACTATTTAATACTTTTTTTATTTAATACATGTAATATACAATATTTTAAGCTAGCTTAATTTATAAAATACAGCATTCTCTTTGTAATCACCCCCTAATATTCTCATTCTCCAATTTAGATTTTTTTTAAATGATATCTTGAGAGAGAGAGTTGACAAGAGGAATTTGAAAATAAGGGTACTTGCCATGGATTAAACCATTTTGCCGAACAAACCTTATATTGATTAAAAAATTTAACACAAAATTATTTGAGCCAAAGGCGTCAAGGTGGCGAGATCTCTCTGTTTCTTTTTCAACATTATACCCGCTCACTAAAACCACATCTTGTTTTTAATGTTTTAGTTTGTACAGCAAATGGGCATTTTTTTAAAGTTTAGTAATTTAAGGGTTATTTGATAGTTTTTAGTGGAACTATTAGAGGCCACATCTGAATCGGGTCAAAATTTATATCCATCGTTCGGGTCAAATCGGGTGTTTTGGATAAAATTTACTTTGACACGTGGATAAAAGTAAGCACGTCGTATTGGAAATTTATAAAACGCTATATTTTAAAAATTGTAAGAGAAAAACATATATGAGTAAAATTAATTATCTTAACATTAAATTTCAATAAAAAACAATTGAAAGTTGCTTAGAGGCGGCCGCCTATTCTTAGGAGTCGCCCGCCTCTGTTTCACAGGTGGGACCCTTTTACAAACGGTGACGGCTATGTTAACTACGTGTCAGATTTTTAGTGAGCCCAACGATCACCAACGTGTTGTCTAATGGAGACATTAAAAGAAAATTTTAAAAACATTTTGAGAGAGAAAAAACATTTTGAAAAATATCCCTGGTAAAAAGGTACTCTATTGGAACAGCTGTAAACACAGTCCCCATTCGGTCAAGTTATGAGAACTATGATTCTAGTTTGATTATTAATATTTAAATAAATATTCCTTCAAATAAAAAAAACAACAAAAGATTAGATTCTTATTCTGACAATCTATTACCAAGCCTTTTGCCAGATTAGACAAAGAAATCACAGAGTAAACAACAAACATCCCACAAGCACCACACAGATTCTGTATAATCCTTTATATAATAATAATAATATTATTATTATAATCGTATCAACCCTAATCAATCTACAAACACCACCACCACCACCACCATCATCATCATACACCCCAAAAATTTTCAAACAAAAAGTTTCAGATGACGATGTAAGTACGTAACAAACCCGTAACGACTTCATATCTGCGGCTCCATCATACGCGTGAAGTCCTCGAAGCACACGAACCCATCCCCATTCTTATCAACGTTACCGATCATCCTCCTGCATTCCTCTAACGTGCACCTCCGATCCCCTAACGACTTCATCACCGCCAACAGCTCCTCCGCCGTGATCCGGCCGTCGTGATCGGCGTCGAAGACGTCAAACGCCTCTCGGAGCTCCGTATCACACGCCGGAGGTCCGAAAGCGGAGCTTATGGCGCCAAACTCCTCAAGCGTAATGATTCCGTCACCGTTTTTATCGATCTCGTCGATCATCAACCTCAACTCATCACGGATCGTTGGATCGGAGCCTCCGATCTGGTTTAACACAGTTTCGAGATCTTCTCGCGTGATTCTCCCGTCGCCGTCGGTGTCGATGAAGCGGAAGGCTTGCACGAGCTCGAAGTGGACGTCGGTGGAGACCTCCGACCACTCGTCGGAGGAGATTTCGTGCGGCGGAGGTAAGACGCTCGTCGGAGTGGCGACGCCGGTGGATTTGGAGTTGCGGTGGCGGAGGCTGGGCTCCGGCGAGGCGGAGGACGTCGTGGCGGAGGAATGGGAGGAGGAGGGGTCGGATCTGGTGGCTGAACGGCGGTTTTTTGATCGGAAAAGGTGTTTGGGGTGGAGTTTTCCGGCGAGTTTCATGGTGGTTGTGTGTGTGTGACTGTGTGTGTGTGTGTGACTGTGTGTGTGTGTGTGTGTGTGTGTGTGTGTGTGTGTGTGGGGAAGAAGAGAGGAAGGAGTGGGGTGTTAAATGGTGGAGTGAGAGGGGGGTTCGTGGAAGCTTCGTAGGAGACAAGTAGGAGTAGTTTTGTATTGGGGGGTGTTTTGATGTGAGGGATGTGGTTGGTTGTTTGTTGTTTTTATGCTGACTTTCTTTTGGGCTAATCATTGGCTTACACGTATCATGCTTTACTATTAATCAAACTAGGATTTTTCTTGTGTTAAAGGATTCACATTTCCTTTCTTAACGGATGTTCTGTATTATAATAGATAGTTGCTAGTGATTGTGAGTGGTTGTTATTGAAATAAGTAGGAATATTTTTAAAATTATATCGTGTTTTTTTATATTTGTAGAAACACGTTACAATCTTCATAAATATTAATATTTTTTAAAGTGATTTTGAGTGGATGGAAGAAAGAAAAGTAATGATAAATGTATAAAAATATTATTTAAAAAAAAGTAGTGATATTTAGTGTAATTATAAGAATAGAGATGGAAGATAAATTGTGAATGCTCTTACGCGATGTAGTTTGATCATTTGTTTCTTGAGTTATGTAGCGTGAGTTAAATTGTTATTTTTATGGCTCGTTAAGAGCCATAAAAACAAATAGTGAAATTGGTTTGGATAATAATACCAATGCCATTAACACTGTATTCCACTTATAATCTTATCAGTATGTCATAATAATAATGCTTAGAATTAAGCTAAAAATAGTGAATTTATATAATTATATAAACCATTCTTTATTTTATGAAAGCATAGAGGTACTAAAATTGACATTTCACCATAAATCAAATGTCAAAAAAGAAAAGAAGCTTAGTGTGGTTCCTAAAAGTGGATTGTATTAGTTAAGTTACTTTTTAATATATACATATATAATGATTCGACTGATTTAACATATTTCAAATAAAGGGAGAACAGAAACTTTGTATGACTCTGATACCAGATAGGGGGTATAACTGATCTACGATTTGGGAGGGGGGTATGACTGATCTAGGATTAAGGGGTATGACTGGTCTATAGAAAACCAGTAAAACTCTTGGGATGCTCACAAGTACGATATAAATTTATAATAGATGATAATTTCCTCAACACTCACTATCATATCTATAGTACAACATTGATAAAAACCATGTATTGTCCTCATGACACGTAGTGTGATTTCTTCCAAAAAAACTATTACTAATATGTAGTTTGTTTGCATAATTTGTTTGATGTAACATATTTCAATAAATACCATTAACAAGATAGTAAGTGATTGGTGCTGCAGACCCAATCAAATAAGAAGAGAATTATTAATTTATGTTTTTAAATACTCTAACTAGTTAAAGTAAGTAGGATCTCGATCGCACGAAAAGTTCGTGGATTGTGTCACACGTAATTGATTAACAACTAATGTAATTTTCTATTGTCGCTAGATTGCGAACTAAAGGTGAATGAAGTTGACCTAAAAACGATTGAGTAACTTATTGAAAAAAAACATTTATCTTTGTAACTACTTTTACTTTTTAACATTTATATTTACTAACTACATTGGACAACTTATATATATATATATATATATATATATATATATATATATATATATATATATATATATATGTTTTGTTTTATCTTTGGTCATTTAGTCCAAGAACGTTAGTTTACATCATTAAGTTAGGTCTAGGGCTGACATAATAAATCGGACACGTCACGATAATACACAAATATGACTAATCGTGTCATTTTTTTCCAGACACGAACTTGTTTAGAAACAGATTACACGATAAGACACATTAAGAGACACGATAAATTCACATGTTTTGTGAAACAAAAATTGACTGAAGCCCATTAAACTTTTGAATAATACATAATATTTAATATGATAATCCTTGACATATTTAAATCAAAAATCTATAAAAAAGTCTATTTTAACCGATAACATAATTTAAAAAGATAATAGGCAAAGTATGAAGAGGCCTCAAATGGAGGCCGAAGATTCGGTTAGTGGTACTATAGTAGTCGTATTCGATTGAAGTGTTTGGGCAAAGGGTAAGGTCTTTAAATTAAACGTGAACAACAATGACACATATTATAAATATATATTATTTTAATAAGCTAAAAATATAAACATGTTTAAATAGGTGCGTTAACATGTTAACAAGTGTTTTAATTATTAAGACATGATGTTTATCGTGTCTTTAACGTGTCGATCTATTAATGGCACGAAACCTGTTAAGCTTAAACACGAAACCTGTTAACTTCGTGTCGTGTTAACATGTTCATGTCAGAAATTGCCGGCCCTAATTAGGTCATATGGTTATCACATGAGGGTAGTTGTGTTAAAAACATTCATGCGGCATGATTAAAAAATAAATTAACGTATTAGGGAAATATAATCGGTAAAACCTTGAGACCATCAAATAAAACCTCAGACAATTTTCATATATATATATTTATCATCACTTTTTAAATCTAGTTTTAAAAATTTTACCGTTTTATATGAGTTAATTATCAATAATAAACTTAATGCATTGAAATTAGAATGTAAGTCATGTGAAATTATTTAGAAAAATATAATCAATAAAACATTGAGATCAGCGAGTAAAATCTCAATTGTATCATATGTTTTTGAGTATCAATAATAATCTTAATACATAAAAATCAAATTGAACGCCACTTGAAGTTATTTGGATGCTTTTTATTCAATGTAAAATGCTAGTCATACAAAAAAATATTGTATTATATGATTTTTATAATCTGTTGGATCTAGAAAGGCTGTTGCAATCAAAACTAAGTCACTTAGAAGATTTTGAGTACAACATACAAAGGACTTCCGAAGCTAAGTATGGAACTTCCGAAGGAAGAAGGAGCTCTTCCGAAGTCTAAGTGTGAAATGCACTTCCGAAGGAAAACTCCAACTTCCGAAGACAAAGAATCTACTTCCGAAGATCAAGACTTAGAGACAAAGATCTGAAGTCAACTTCCGAAGTACAAGAAGTCCTCAAAGCCTCGAAAGCATAGAAGCATCTTCCGAAGTATAAGTGGCTTCGGAAGAACTTGTTCTTTCCGAAGCCAGTTAACCTTCGGAAGACACTCCTATTATCCAGTGGACATAAGTATGGCCTGTCTGACACTCCGCTGCAAATCTCTGAGATACTGCATGGCGTTTTCTCAAAAGCCATGTAGTTGACCATACTTTAATCCACTGTTTACCTTTTTATGTTAAGTACAGTTGCCATCTTTAGTTGGTGACAAAAGGTAAGTCATGGACATGTCATGACTATCATATCTTAGATAATACTTTATCTAAGATACCTTAACTATAGCATTGTAGTATATGCTTTAGTCTTAGGATTCCAGCTGGTATCAAGTATAACCGGCTGTAGGATCTAGTATATATAGTTTCTCATTGTAACTCTTGTTTCATGCTTGTAAGTGTCTTGTAATCTTGAGTTGAGAAGTAATATATACAAGTACCTTGAAAATATATTTCTGCTTGTTCCTTTGATTACTTATTATATTATTATCAACTCTTGTTAAAGGCATTGCTTCATCTGATTTGAGTGATATTATAAGCGAGTTTGAGAGAATCACAAGTGTTTAAGTGACAAACCTGATCCTGCAATTGGTATCAGAGCTTTTTAGGCTCTTGATTGTGAGATCTTACCATCCTAATCAACCAGTTTTTCACTCCTCCTTACCTCACTCAAAATGGCCCTCAACAAATCTGAAGTTGAGATGGGAACGATGACCAAAGCTCCCATCATCGCCCCTGAAAACTTCAAGTCTTGGAGCAGAAGAATGGAAGGCTTCATCAGGTACCAGGATAGCAAGATGTGGCAATCCATCGTCAATGGCCCGTATAAGCCAAAAGTAGCTGGTGGAAACGGTGCCATGATTGAGAAAGCCGTTGAAGATTATTCTGATGAAGATAGGAAGAAGCTTGACATAGACAGCAATGCTATGACTGTTCTTATGACTGCAATCCCAAACTCCATCATGGTGGGGTTTGAGCATTGTAAGTCTGCCAAAGAACTCTTTGATGCTCTTGCTCAAATGTACTCAAGCTCGAATGATTCAAAGAAGGACTCACTGAAGCAGTAGTTTGAGAACTTCACCTATGTTGCTGGAGAGACTCTTAGCCAGCAATATTTCAGGTACATGGATCTTATCTCTTCCCTTCAATCTGTGGGAATCACTCATGAACTCAGAGACCTTACTAGAAAGTTTATGAGTGCTCTACCCAATGAGTGGACATTCTACTGTGTCTCCATCAAGAGAACAGATGTTGGATCATAAGAGGCTGTTGCAACCAAAACAATAACACTTAGAAGATTTTGAGTACTACATGCAAAGGTCTTCCGAAGCCAAGTGTGGGACTTCCGAAGGAAGAAAGAGTTCTTCCTAAGTCTAAGTGTAAAATACACTTCCGAAGGAGAAACTCCAACTTCCGAAGGAAAAGAAACTACTTCCGAAGGTTCAAGACTTGAAGACAAAGTTCTGAAGTCAACTTCCGAAGAATAAAGAAGTCCTTAAAGCCTCGGAAGCATAGAAGCATCTTCCGAAGTATAAGTGGCTTCGGAAGAACTTGTTCTTCCGAAGCCAGTTAACCTTCGGAAGAACACTTCTATTATCCAGTAGACATAAGTATGGTCTGTCTGACAGTCCGCTGCAAATCTCTGAGATACTGCATGGCGTTTTCTCAAAAGCCATGTAGTTGACCATACTTTAATCTACTGTTTACCTTTTCATGTTAAGTACAGTTGCCATCTTTAGTTGGTGACAAAAGGTAAGTCATGGACATGTCATGACTACCATATCTTAGATAATACTTTATCTAAGATACCTTAACTATAGCATTGTAGTATATGCTTTAGTCTTAGGTTTCCAGCTGGTATCAAGTATAACCGGCTGTAGGATCTAGTATATATAGTTTCTCTTTGTAACTCTTGTTGTATGCTTGTAAGTGTCTTGTAATCTTGAGTTGAGAAATAATATATACAAGTGCCTTGAAAATATTTCTGCTTGTTGTTACTTATTATATTACTATCAACTCTTGCCAAAGACGTTTCTTCATCTTGTTTGAGTGACAATTATAAGTGAGTTTGAGAGAAAACAAGTGTTAAGTGACAAAACCCGATCCTGCAATTGGTATCAGAGCTTTTTAGGCTCTTGATTGTAAGATCTTACCATCCCAATCAACCAAGTTTTTCACTCCTCCTTATACCTCACTCAAAAATGGCCCTCAACAAATCTGAAGTCGAAATGGGAACGATGACCAAAGCTCCTATCATCGATCCTGAAAACTTCAGGTCCTGGAGCAGAAGAATGGAAGGCTTCATCAGATACCAGGATAGCAAGATGTGGCAGTCCATCGTGAATGGCCCGTACAAGCCAAAAGTTGCTGGTGGAAACGGAGCCATGATCGAAAAGGATGTCGAAGACTATTCTGATGAAGATAGGAAGAGGCTCGACATTGACAGCAATGCTATGACTGTTCTCATGACTGCAATCCCAAACTCCATCATGGTGGGGTTTGAGCATTGCAAGTCAGCCAAAGAACTCTTTGATGCACTTGCTCAGATGTATTCGAGCTCTAATGATTCAAAGAAGGACTCACTGAAGCAGCAGTTCGAGAACTTCACCTATATTGCTGGAGAAACTTTTAGCCAGCAATACTTCAGGTATATGGATCTTATCTCCTCCCTCCAATCTGTGGGAATCACTCAAGAACTAAGAGACCTTACCAGGAAGTTCATGAGTGCTCTACCCAATGAGTGGACTTTCTACTGTGTCTCCATTAAGAGAACAGAGAATTTAAACACTCTCACCATGACCGAACTCTATGGGATCCTAGATGGATACCGTTTGGAAATGGCAAGCAAAAAGGGTCACCAAGCAAGCAGACCCTTGAGCCTTCCTGCTAGCAACGCTTTAATGGTTGCTGAAGGCTCAGGTACCCCACAGTCTCAGCAGTACCTGTCATACTCCCAGCAGCCATCTTGCTCATCTGGGCCTTACATCACATTCCCTGAGACTCCAAGGTCTCATCAAGCTCAGCAGAGCTCCTTTCAGGAGGGCTGTGCGTTTGTCTCAGGGAGTGGACACTCCAATGATCATCAGTTCTGCTTTGATGATCTTGAGTGCTTTAGTCCAGATGACATAGAGTATGTGGACATTGTCCAGCAAATGGCTCTACTTACCTACAGAGCAAAGAAGTTCTTTAAGAGAACTGGAAGGCAATTCCCTCAAAACCCAATCACTAGCAAGTTTGGGTTTGACAAAAGCAAGGCTAAGTGTTACAACTGTAACCAGCTTGGCCACTTTGCAAGGGAATGCAAGGCTCCCAAGTCCAATCCGGGAACCTCACAGGCCTCCACACATCCTTCTACACCAAAGCCCAATGGGAAGTCAACTGAAACTGCAGCTATGGCTCAAGAAGTTGACTGGAGCTTTATGGTTCAAGATGTGACTCCTGCTCAAGCACTCATGGCAGGAACAGATGAAAACAAGGTATATGAACATCTCTGTACCCCTGCCTGCATTGCTAAGGTTAAGTTGTACCAGGACTACAATATGGAAATTAAATCCGATATTGAGTCTTTAAATGTGCTAAAATCTGATTTTAAGAGAGCTGAATCTGACTACCAAAAGAAAATTGAGGAGTTAGAGAAAACTGTATCTCTTTTAAAACATGAACACACCAACTACAAGACTCAAATCAAGGATTTAATATCCAAATTGACTGAGGCTCAAGCCCAGCTTGTCACAGCTGAGGCTCAAGCCAGGAAGTATGCTATTGCTGAGCAAAACTTCCAAGCCATACTTGCATCATCCTCTCACTCCAAACTTTGTTATCAAAACAAAAGTGGGTTGGGAACCAATGAAATTGCTCCACCACACTCTTATGAATCTATAAGACAACCAAGATGTGGTACTGAAGAGCAAGAGGTTCCATCTGTTGACCCACCTTGTAAAGAGTCAAAGAGTGATGCAATTGTGGAGACCATGATCATCACAGGGAAGGAACAGGTAATTGAGCCCTCCCAGACCAATGATGATCAATCTCTGACCACCAAAGCCAGAAGAAGCAGGGCTAAAGCAGCCAGAAAAACTGCCAAGAAGGTGGCTGAATCCAAGCTGAAGATAGACCCAAAGCAAAAGGGTGTATTCATATCAGCAGGATTCCAGGTGGTTGGACCTTCTGATTCAGGAAAGGAGTATAATACCAGTACTCCTGTCCTACCAAAGGATCAGAAGTTAAAGGGAAAGGTTGCTGATGAAGAGAAAAAGAACAAGAAACAGCAACCCTTCAATTCCCAGAAAATTAACATTGCATGCATAATGTGTGGTTTGCAAAACCACATGGCTAAAGATTGTTATTACAATCCTGCTAGCACACATTATGCAAATAATGTTAAAAGAGAAGGAGTCAGGGAAGGTTTCACATTTGGACCATATCAGATGGTTCAAGTGTTGAAAAAGGGAAAGCTTGTTTCCGAAGCAAGGCTTGTCTCGGAAGAAAACTCTTCTTCCGAGAAGAAAAAGGCTTCGGAAGTAAAAGCTGCAAAGACTCACAAAAGAGTTCCCTTAAAACCATCCCAGAAGAAGACTGCTTCGGAAGAAAAGGTGGTGAAGGTTTCTTCCGAAAAGAAAGAAGCTTCGGAAGAATGCCAAGCTGCAAAAGCTTCATCAAGCTCATCTTCTATGATCAACCAAGGGATGGAATGGAAGATCAAGGAAGATGCTGCAGCCCAAACCTCTTCTTCAAAGACATCCATTGAACCCCCATGCATAAACTTTGGTTCAATCATGTCACTTTCATTGGAAGAACCCAAGACCAAAAAGGCTTGGGTTTCCAATCAAAACTAATTTTCTCACCTTATGTGCAGGGACATCCATATGACAAGAATAACAACATTTGGATAGTAGATAGTGGATGCTCCAGGCACATGACAGGAAACAGATCTCTCCTTCAACAATTTCAACATTATGATGGAGGTCCTGTCCAGTTTGGAGGTGAGGCCGGAGGATATATTTCTGGCAGAGGAAGTATATCCAATGGAAAACTAAAAGTTGACAAAGTTAATTTTGTCAAACAGCTTGAACACAACCTGTTAAGTGTTTCTCAGTTTTGTGATCAAAAGCATCAAATGCTTTTCACAGAACATGAGTGCATCATCCTCAAACCTGGGATGACAATTCCTCAGGAATTGGTGCTTCTTAGATCTCCCAGGAGAGGGGATATGTACAAGCTTGATATGAACAATGCTTCCCCAATGGGAGAAGTATCATGCTTTCTTTCCAAAGCTGATAGTGATGAGTCAACACTGTGGCATAAACGAATGTGTCATGTCAATTTTAAGACAATGAATAAATTGGCTAAAAATAACTTGGTACATGGTTTGCCTAAAAAGGAATTTTTCTGCAAAGATAACTGTGTTGCTTGCCTGAAAGGGAAACAACACAGGTCTTCTCATAAATCCAAAGTTGTTAACTCTATCACTACTCCATTACACTTATTGCACATGGATCTATTTGGTCCCACAAGTATAATGAGCATTGGAAGGAAATCATATTGCCTTGTGATAGTTGATGATTTTACTAGATTTACATGGGTATTCTTTTTAAGAACTAAAGATGAAACTGCTGAAACTTTAAAATCTTTTATTCTTAAAATAGAAAATCAAGTTGATCACAAGGTTAAAATAATCAGAAGTGATCAAGGGACTGAGTTTAAGAACTTTGTTCTTGACTCATTCTGTAACTCAAAAGGGATTGCCAGACAATACAGTGCTCCTAGAACTCCTCAACAAAATGGTGTTGCTGAGAGGAGAAATAGGACACTTATTGAGGCTGCTCGGACTATGTTAGCTGATTCAAAGCTGCCTCTAACATTCTGGGCAGAGGCAGTCAGCACTGCATGCTATGTGCAGAACAGAGTTCTTGTAGTAAAGCCACATGGAAAGACCCCTTATGAGCTATGGAACAAGAGGCCACCGTTCATTGGCTTTCTAAGGTCCTTTGGCAGCAGGTGTACCATACTTAACACAAAAGACAATTTAGCAAAATTTGCTGAAAAGTCAGATGATGCCATCTTTGTTGGATATTCCTCCCACTCTAAAGCTTACAGGGTTTATAACATTAAAAACCAACAATTTGAGGAATCCTCCAACATTGTAGTTAATGAGCACACTCCTTGTGTTAGGGGGAATGGCCCTGATCATATTTTTGATTTAGAATTGTTTCCAAACTATTCTAAACCATCTTGTGAGAATGTTTCAGCTGGAACAGGTGCTCAAGGCAATTCTGATGAAGATCAACTGTTTGAGCTTCCCAGACCTGCTCCAAGTTCTCCAAGAACAACAACAAATCAAGTTCCCACTATTGAAAGATCTGACAGTATAACCATTTCAAGAAATAGTGGAACTTCAACAAGGGACTCACCTGATGATACTCAAGTCTCCTCAGGTGATCCTACACAACACCAAGCTGATGGAAGCAGCATTTTGAAGGAACAGGCAACTGTTAATGATGCTTCACAGCAAAGAAATGATGATGTTTCTCTATCATTCAATCAGTCCTCATTGAATGATATTGAAACAGCAGCTGGAACAAGTATTCAAGCTCCTGAGCAAAATATGTCCAACTTGGACTTATCTTTGCAGCTGGAGGTGATTCCAAGACTTAGAATTCACAATACTCATCCAGCTGAAAACATCATAGGGGAAGTCTCTGAGGGTGTGAGAACAAGGGGACAAACTCACAATGGGAATGTCTGCCTGTACTCATGCTTCTTATCTCAAATGGAACCCAAGAAGGTGGAAGATGCCTTAAAGGATAGTAGCTGGGTTGAATCAATGCAAGAGGAGCTGCTTCAATTCAAAAGACAGAAGGTTTGGAACCTATGTCCGCTACCATCTGGTCAAGTACCTATAGGCACCAAGTGGGTTTTCAGAAATAAAAGAGATGACAGAGGCTTGATTATCAAGAACAAGGCAAGACTAGTGGTTCAAGGATACACTCAAGAGGAAGGAATTGATTATACTGATGTCTTTGCACCTGTTGCAAGACTTGAGGCAGTTAGGATCTTCCTTGCTTATGCTGCATCCAAGAATTTCACTGTCTACCAGCTTGATGTCAAGTGTGCCTTTCTATATGGGGATATAGATAGGGAAGTCTATGTATGCCAGCCTCCAGGATTTGAAGACCCACAGCATCCAAACTATGTGTGCAAATTGGATAAAGCTCTATATGGGCTGCACCAAGCACCTAGGCTGTGGTATGAGACATTGTCTCAATTTCTTCTGAAGAACGGCTACACTAGAGGAACCATTGACAAGACTCTCTTTATCAGAAAGTCTGGGAAAGACATTTTGCTAGTTCAAGTCTATGTCGATGACATCATATTTGGTTCTTCAAATGACCAAATGTGCAAAGACTTTGAGAGCATTATGAAGAAGAAGTTTGAAATGAGTTCTATGGGAAAAATGGACTTTTTCCTTGGAATTCAGGTAAAGCAACTGAAGGAAGGGTTTTTCATCAATCAATCTAAGTATGTCAATGACATCTTAGAGAGATTTGATATGAAGGATTGTAAAGCAGCAAAGACACCCATACCAAGAAACCATGATCTATGCCCTGACTCTGAGGGGGAGGATACTGATCAGCATCAGTATAGAGCAATCATTGGTTCTCTGATGTATCTTACAGCAAGTAGACCTGATATCATGTTTGCAACTTGCATTTGTGCAAGATATCAGGCTGCTCCAAAGGTGTCTCACCTAATTGCTGTCAAGAGAATCCTCAGATACCTCAAAGGAGCACCTAAGTTAGGTCTCTGGTATCCAAGAAATAGTGATTTTAATCTCTATGGATACTCTGACAGTGATTATGGTGGCTGCAACATCAACAAGAAATCAACATCAGGAGGATGTCAATTTCTTGGTGGAAGGATCATCTCATGGCAATGCAAAAAGCAATCCTGTGTCTCTACATCAACTGCTGAAGCTGAATACATTGCTGCTGCAAGTTGCTGTGCTCAGCTGCTGTGGATTCAAAACCAGATGATTGACTATGGATTCAACTTCATGAGCACTCCTATCCACATTGACAACAACAGTGCTATATCCATCACAGAAAATCCAGTGAAGCACTCAAAGACAAAGCATATTGACATCAGGTATCATTTCATTAGAGATATTCATGAGAAAAATCTTATCAAACTAGTCAAAGTCAATTCAAATGAACAATATGCTGATCTGTTCACCAAAGCATTTGATGAACAAAGATTTAAGTATCTTATTACAGCTATTGGGATGATAAACATTGACTAGTCAATCTCATTTGAAAACCTTTTCAATATGTAAAGTCTTATGTCAATACAATCTAAGCCCTGTTACAAAAGATCCTTTCTTATTTAACTAAGTATAAGTTTTTCCGAAGAGAAACTTGCCTTCGGAAGATATCTAGCATAACTTCCGAAGCAAATTTCTCATAGGATAATTTTCTTCTCGGAAGTATACTAAGTCTCGGAAGAAGCGATTGAGGAATCTCAGATCTACTTCCGAAGCACTTAATACTTTCCACTTGAAAGCAACATGTATCTTCGGAAGCAATTTATTTACCTTCGGAAATACATTTGCCTTCGGAAGAACTTTACCTTCGGAAATACCTTATACTCGGAAAAAGGATTTTACTGTGTAACGGAAATCTTTTGGGCCCCACTCTGTAAAAAGTAAAGATTTTGTTAATGATGTCGGATTATTTAAATGGCTTAACCTTACCGCCCCTGTCACATCATCCTCTGAACCCTCACATCATCTTATCCAAACCACCCTTTAAACCGCCATTTCACCCATTTAAATACTTCCGGCTAATCACTTACACTCTTTTTACCCAATTCACTGCCCTAAAAGCTTTCTTCTTCACCAATTTACCTCTCTCTCTCAAGAACTTTTCCTCTGCTACCTTTCAAATGGCTCTAAACCCTCAGCACAACCAAGTCGCACTCCTTGACTCCTCAAGGGATGCCGACTTCTCTGATATTATCTCTTTCCTAGCCCAATCTTCATATTACACAGCACTGACTGTAAACCCGACCATTTACACCAACCAAATGTCCGAATTCTGGGCAAATAGTCGGGTTGAAACCCTAAATGGGGTTCGTGCTATTAGGTCAAGTGTATGTGGCCAAGAGTTGGTCGTTACTGAACAAATCATCAGGGAGCATCTTGAGCTCCATGATGAAGGCGCACCGACGGAATTCCCCAAGTCTGAGTTAGATAACTCTTATCTCCAAATGGGATACGGTGGAGATGTAAGCAGGTCTACAGTCTACAAATTCAACTTCTCCTACAAGTGGAAGTTCCTGCTACATGTGGTTCTCCACTGCTTATCTAACAAATCAGGGGGATGGGATCAAATTCCCTATGAACTCGGGTGCCTAGTTCATGGGTTGGTACAAGGCTTGCGCTTCAACTACTCCAGGTTTGTGCTGACTAATCTCATGGGAAATCTGCAAAGGGACACATTCTTTATGTATCCCAGATTTCTACAGCACATAATCAACTGCGAGCTAGATCAGAGTAAGCTTGTCTGTTCAGCTGCTCTCTCTGCTCCTCAGATGAGGCCGACTATCTTCAAAGTACTGAAAGAGAGTGTCTACCAACTACACTGGAAGGGATACCGCACTACTTCCAGGTATGATTGAGCCAATGGCTCCTGGTGACATCCCTGTTATCCCCACAGGTGATGAACCCACACCAGCAACAACCCTCACCATTCCAAATCTACCTTCTCCACCAATAAAAGTCACCTATCAGAGACGAACCAAACGAACCCTTGTTCAATCTACTCTGATTGAACAAGCCCCTCCTCTTCAAACCAAAAAGGCTAGAGTGGAACAAGGGGCTCCCACTCAGCCAGAGGTCCCCCAATCCTTCACTATTGACCTCAATATGGGTCTTGAGTCTCCTCAGTCTCAGACCCATGAGCCCATAACCCCAGCTGATAGCCCTCAGGGTGAGTCTCTACACTCCCCTGAGCAGCCACCAAGGGACAGCTCAATGCCTTTTGACATTGATCAAAGTCCCGGGTCTTTAGGTCTTCATTCCTTCTCTTTCACTGACCTATTGACCGGAGCTGGTGAAGAGACTATGTCTCTCCAAGGCAATGAAGTTGATCCACAACACCCCATTAAGGATCAACAGAGCCTAGAGAAACCTCTTGTTTCTAGCCCACACCAGCAAAGCCCAACTGAGGTGAGTCCCACTGATGTGGAGGGGACTCATGTAGATTCAGCTGCCACTACTGAAGGAGCCTCATTGGATCCTCAGGACAGTGGTAACAATAGTCAGACTGAATCTACGGCAACCATGCCCTATGATGCCTCTGAAAGAGACATCATTGTGCAAGGGAAACCAGGGTGCCAAGAAACCACATCTGGTGGTGAGGATGAACATACTAGGTATGTTACCTCATCTCCCCGTGATTCTTCCAAAGAAGATGAGGGAAGACTGCAACTCATAATAAGAGACCTACTTTCTAAAGTCTCAAACCTTGAATCAAAGGTTAAGACTTTAGAGGATAGGTCTGCCACTCAGCAACTTGAGATTGAAATCTCAAGGTACAACTAGCTGAGAAACAGATTGAGAGATCTGTTAGGCATGTACCATTCAAGTCTCCTTGACCTCTTCCTCTAGCTCATCTACCTCTCAAGATGATGCTACCAAAAGGGGGAGAATGTTGAGGAACTAAGTCAAAGACAGGATTCCACCAGTCAAGCTCTCATTTCTTTGAGCTCAAAGCAACAAACCACCATCTTCCCTGAGCCTCCTCCAGTTGTGATTCAAGTGGATCAAAGATGCTTCAGGATCTAAATAGGATCTTCAACAAGTTCCTTTTAGAGTCCCTCATAGATCAACCCAGTCCAGATATGTCTGTGATATACTTTGGAGCTCAAGAGCTTCAAAGGTTGAATGCACCTCCTACCACTGTTGAGGAAGTTGGTCAACCTAAGGCCCAAGTGGAACCTGAGATTGATTTCGAAGGGGAAACTAGGACTGATGGCCCAGCAACTGAAACAGTTGGGACAGAAGGTGTGTTTTCACAGGCTTCCGAAGCACAATTTGAAGCCTCGGAAGAACCACTCAAACTTCCGAAGCTGAAATTGCTGCTGCGGAAGGACTGTTTCTCTTTCCGATGATCTAATAGTCACAGATGCAATTCTGGAACTTGCATCTGAGGTTAATAGGGAGGATTTTCTCAGCCAACCACTAGCCATTACATCTGCATTGACCTCAGCTCCTACCTCCACCACCCAACCTGAGTCTTCTACCCAAGAACCACCAAAGTCTAGCACTTCCGAAGACATTAAAGGTAAAGGAAGATGACTTCGGAAGAGCTTCTGGAAGAAGAAAGGCTGGAGAAACTAAAAGAAAGGAAGACTGCCAACTGGGAAACTGTTAGCTGCAAGTTCAAAAGCAGCTGCAGCCAACCAAGAGGCAATCAACAATAGAAGAAGGGTGGAGGTAATTGATAGACTAGTCAGTCTAGGGAGCTGCCTCGGAAGATGTACTCCTGCTACCTTTAGAGGAGCTGATAGAGCTAGAAAAGGCAACCTTGCTGCAAAAACAGCAAAAAGAAGAAGCTGCAAGGTTGGCCTTGGAAGAAGAAAGGCTGAGAAAAGAGAGAGAAGCTGATCTGCAGCTCAGGAGAGAAAGGATCACTTTCCTACTCTCCAGAGGATTCTCTCAAGATGAGTTATCTCCACACAACAATGACACGATCTTGTGGCTCTTCAACAAAGAGCAAGATCAAATGGAGAAGGAGAGAGAAAGAGAGCTGCAAGGAGAAGCTGGTAGTAAAGAAGAAGAAGGAAGAAGAGGCTGGACTGTCTGCCGCCAAGAAGATAGTGACAAAGCTTGGATGAAGAACTATCTTAAAGCTCACGGCTCTCTGGCAGGCAAGTGGGTCCAATGTCTGTGAAAAGACCCTGCAACGACATGTCAGTGACATCAAGGCTGACATTCGTGCAGGGAGAAGAAAGGAGATGTATAGAAGGGGACAGGGGATGACCTTCAAAGCCACCTCTCAGCCAAATATCCAAACCCAACATCAACCTGAACCAATACCCTTTCCCTTCCCAATCAAAACTGAACTGAACCTTTCACCCCTGACCTACACCTTCCCATCTACCAACTCCATCACCTCAACCACCTAAACTACCCATCATCCAACCAAAGCCTTACCCAGAACCCAACCTCCTAAACCTACCCAACAACCAACACAAACCATCCCCTCAGCCTTTAAACATCTCTCAATGGAGGAATTCAAGGAGATCAAACCAAGCTCATCAAACTGCACTACTCTGAGCGACATCTCTTGTGCGGAGGATACAGTCAACCTGACTTATGTTGATGGATCCTCAAGTTCCCTCACAAGAGATGAGTTTCTTGATCTGCCAAGAGGAACTTTGGACCAAGCCGCAAGACTCCTTGGCCTCAATTCAGATACATGAATGAGGAAGAAAAAGAAGCTAAGGAGAAGGCTGGTGACTCTGCTGGACACAAAGAAAGAAGGAGATAGGGTACAAGACAATCCTTGTACCCAGAAAGAAGATAGTCCAGTGGAGGTGCGAAAGACTCTTCTCACAACTTTGTTGTGAGAGAGAGAATGGTGAGACTAACAGGCTGAATGCCTCATCTCTGCTACACTTAAGCAGATTCGATATTGCTGAGTTAGCAGAGAAACCATTCTCCAACCCCTCAAACTCCGAAGTAGCTGCTCACATCAGAAATCATTAGGCAGCCTTCACATGGCCGAGCTCACTGCAAGAAGCAAGGTCGAAGAGGAGTCAAAACTGAGAGAGGAGGAGCAAAGGAAAGGATCAGCAACCAAAGGCAAAGCCTTTCTTCAAATGGTTGAAGGTCCTGAACTTGAGTCCATAGTTAGATGGGAGTATGACTACAACTCCCGTCAACTAACTCTCTTCAGGGGGTCACAACAAAGGGTGCATGTCATTCAAAGTGATAGACTGGATCTCCTATCCACGAATGACTTGTACAAGCTTCTCAGCACCACTTCCGGGAAGAACAGAGAGACAGACAAATATCTTCTATCCCTGGTGCTGAAAACTTTGAGAAGTAGAAATAAGTGAAGTTTTGGTAGCATCAGCCTAGGGGGAGTTTGTTGGATCATAAGAGGCTGTTGCAACCAAAACAATATCACTTAGAAGATTTTGAGTACTACATGCAAAGGTCTTCCGAAGCCAAGTGTGGGACTTCCGAAGGAAGAAAGAGTTCTTCCGAAGTCTAAGTGTAAAATACACTTCCGAAGGAGAACTCCAACTTCCGAAGGTAAAGAAGCTACTTCCGAAGGTTCAAGACTTGAAGACAAAGTTCTGAAGTCAACTTCCGAAGAATAAAGAAGTCCTTAAAGCCTCGGAAGCATAGAAGCATCTTCCGAAGTATAAGTGGCTTCGGAAGAACTTGTTCTTCCGAAGCCAGTTAACCTTCGGAAGAACACTTCTATTATCCAGTAGACATAAGTATGGTCTGTCTGACAGTCCGCTGCAAATCTCTGAGATACTGCATGGCGTTTTCTCAAAAGCCATGTAGTTGACCATACTTTAATCTACTGTTTACCTTTTCATGTTAAGTACAGTTGCCATCTTTAGTTGGTGACAAAAGGTAAGTCATGGACATGTCATGACTACCATATCTTAGATAATACTTTATCTAAGATACCTTAACTATAGCATTGTAGTATATGCTTTAGTCTTAGGTTTCCAGCTGGTATCAAGTATAACCGGCTGTAGGATCTAGTATATATAGTTTCTCATTGTAACTCTTGTAGCATGCTTGTAAGTGTCTTGTAATCTTGAGTTGAGAAATAATATATACAAGTGCCTTGAAAAATTTCTGCTTGTTGCTACTTATATATTACTATCAACTCTTGCCAAAGACGTTGCTTCATCTTGTTTGAGTGACAATTATAAGTGAGTTTGAGAGAAAACAAGTGTTAAGTGACAAAACCCGATCCTGCACACAGCGGTTTGAAATCTATTTCAAATGGAGTTGACCCAAATATTTGGACATCCATTGAGACAGGTTAGACGGTACCAGTCAGTGCTAATGGAGTCAGTTGACTTTGGGAGGAATGAGTGAAGCTCAAGATTCTGTTCAATGCTAAAAAGAAAGTATATGCCTGTGACTCAGTCGATACCTAGGACATCTTTCATCAGTTCTCTGAGAACAAGCAGGCTAAAAGTTATGGGAGGCATTGGAGAAGAGATATAATGGAAACGTAACTCTAAAGCACTAAAGGCTAAAGCTCTTAAAAAGGAATTGAAATTTCTCTTCGATAGGGAATGAGAGCTTGGATGATATATTGAAAGATTCTACCAATAGATGAGTGAGTTGCACACTCATGGTGTGACAACATCTATGGAAGATAAAGTTTCAAGCTTTGCTGATGGTTTGCCTGATAAATGGGATTCATTTGTGTCTAATCTGAGACAAAACGACATTCTTGCGACGCTAGACGTAAATGATTTCATCTTGAAATTAAGGGAGGAAGAACTGCGAATGAAATACAAGTCAAAGAAAGGATCCTATGTTCAGAATCCTTCCTTTTACAACTCAGTTCCGACTTCAGCTGTTTCAGGAGCACCGTTACAAACAGTGTTCGTGTCTAGTTCTTCTGCTACTTCATAAAACAGTGCTTCAGGAACCGAAACGTCAGGTTCATCTGGAACCCAATACATAGTTCCTGAGGCAAATACTACAAATTTGAAGACTAAGAATCTCGGTAATGTCACAGTGGAAGTTGCTAAGGAGCACATGGATCTTCTAGCGGCTGTTGTACAATCTTATGATGGTTTAGTTTCTGGTAAGATTGGTAATTGTCATCTTGCGGATGAGGATTCAAGCAAGTTGATGAAAATGAGCTAGAAAGAATGGACATAATATGGGTGTTGGCTAGTGCAGTCAAAAGAGCAAAGAAATTTGTCAAAAAGACGGGACAAAATCTAGTTGCCACTAAAGATACGACTTTTGGTTTTGACAAAACCAAAGTCACATGTTTCAACTGTGGTGAAAAAGGGCATTTTAAACGTGAACGTGTAAACCCAAGAAAACTGGAAATGGAAACCATTTCCTACATTCAACCGTCAAGACAAAGACATGATTTGAACTACTTCTTCAAGTAAAGAGACAAAGGCTCTGACTGCTCAAGGTGATGAAGGGCAAGAATGGTCCTTCCGCTTTGTCTCTCCCGGTGAATCAAATATTGCCTTTGTTGATGCACTGGATGATGGATCTGCTAGAGAAGATGAGATCATAGCTGAGCAAGCGATGTCAGATACCGAAGAAGCTGTGAAAGTTGTAAATCACTTGGTTGAGGAAAGAGCTCAGAGCAACAAACTCAGAATCTTCAGGCAAACGAAGAGTCTGATATAGCTTTGATGGCTGACTCGTATGATCCTCACAGGTAAGTTCTAAAGACCAATTATTTGAAAAAACTTGCGTGTACTGAATGTGACAAATTTAAGGAAAGCATTGCAAAATTTGCAAGGTATTAGAACACAATGATAATTTGGTAAACGATTTACAACTCTGCACTGAGGCTAATCGTATTTAAAACAAAATGAGTGCAGCTTCAAAGAAAAGATAGAAACTGTTAGGGAAACAACTAAGGAAACCGAGTTGTGCATTAAATCAGTCAAATGACATCAATTCTATCTAAATCTTTGGAGGAAAACTAAGAAAGCAAAAGCAGTTTACAAGTTGAAGTTGATTCTTTAAACAAAAACTGCACAGTTTGACAAATTCTTCTCACATTGTTCAGAACCTTGTGAAAGAATGAAAATACAAGGGAAGCTTTGGGTTATAAGGTAGTACCGCCACCACATGAATCCTTTTGAACACTAAACGTAGACCATACAATAATAACCCTGTAAAGGATCATGTGATGTCTATCCTCTGGTTAGTGATCCAGATTCCATGGGTCAACCTGTGAAATCTGCACTAAACATAAGGATTCTTCTTTAAAATCAACAAATAATATACCTGTTGAAAATTTGGATGCTAAAAGTGAAAAGGTTAAATAAGGGTCTGGTTTAACAAAAGTTTACTTCAGAACCTAAGAGGAATAATCAATGAACCTTAAACGTGTAAATCATCAAAATCCAGAATAAAATGAAAATGAAAGATGTTCAAAATGTTAAAACAATTAAGTTTGTTAAAGAAGGTGAAACATCTAAAAAGGAAGAGTCTTCATCGAAACCCCGACCAAACTCAACCCCACTTCACAACATTCCTCAATCTGTTGATGGGAGATCCTGCTACAGTTGTGTTAGACGAGGACATATCTCTCCAAATTGTCCTTATTATCAGACACCTAAAAAGAAAATTGAACTTTTTGATGAAAACCCAAGATTTTCTGAAACTAGATCTAACGTGTCACCTAAGGTTACACCTAAGATTATTAGTGAACCTAAAGTTCAAACAATAAGCCAGTCGTCTGTTTATCACAAACAGGCCTTACACAAAACTGGGTTATGGAAGATAAAATCAAGTAATTTGTCTGATAATGAGAACAAGAAGAAGAAGAATATGCCCTCATCCTCTGAAGCACAGTGGGTTGAGTTCATGATGTGTGATTCCTCTGGGTCACCCAAGCCAGTTAAGGCTTGGGTCCCAAACCTGAACTAATAAATTCCTTTGAATGTGCTGTGATTCTAGAAGAGTCGAGTTTGTAGTCCGCCATAGTTTTCATATTTTTTATTTTATTTTATATTCTTGTCTTTAAAAATCTAAAAATACAAAAATATTTTCGATTTTAGAATTTTAGGAGGAGAATAGTTTAGTTAGTTTCAGTTATAGTTTTAGTATTTAATTACTTAAAAAAAACGAGGGCGGGCAGATTAGCTGAAAGTTAAGCAATCAAATCTGTGAGATTGATTCAACAATTATGGAAAATGATAGTTACAGGGAACTAATTATTTGGGACGTCAAAAGAATTTAAATGATCGACATGCTATATACAAATTACAAGTCTGAGAAGTATAAGCAAAATAGAGGAAAAATATAGTAAACTAGTCTGCTACGGAGGTAACATAAAGAAAGTAGACCTAGAGGTTGCTAGTTCATTATATGATGTGTCGGTAGATTCAACACAATAGAGGAGTAGACTTCATTGGTGAATCAAATTCAAACTAAGTCGTTCAACTTGCTGTGGGTTCTTATCTTATCCCTGGTTAACACAATCAACGCATTTCCAATAAGGGGTGACGAGCAAAATAAACGCCACAAATGTGTACGGATAACCATAAAAATGAGCAAAGCACATGAAAAAATGTTAAGCGCAATCAAGCTAATGACTAATGTTGTTGGTGCGTTATGTGCAAAAAGAAAAAAATGCTCTAACAAGAAGATAGGTTGTGTGCCTCTCTGCTGTGCGATGACACTGACCTGAGGATAAGCATAACCTAAATATTCTAGAATTCATTGTTATTTGTGCCTCTCTGCTCTGCGATGGCACTGACATGAGGCTTGCCATCTCTATGAAAGCTCTTAGAATAGTTTCTTCTTGTCAAATACCTGTAGACCGCTCAAAAATCTCCTGAGGAATGTTGATTACCATATACGTGTGGGATCCACAAATGCTTGTTGAAATAATATAACCTAACTCATTACCAATGTGAGTCAAAAAATATGTGTATGGATTTAAGTGGACAAACATACTGACAATCATCATGACTGCAACTCTCGACTGTCAAAATCAGTGTGTGCATCTTATAGCTCTAGTATGATTTCCTAAAAGTGCTATTGACTTTCAGACAAAACAAGAATCTAGCATCAAAGTTCATATTAAAAAGGGTCCCAAATGAATATGATATACCTGTATTATTCCATATGGATCTCTCCAGAAATGATTAAAATAACATGAAGCTGTCCTGCTCAGGAGGAAAAACCGGTTAATGGATTTTAAAAGGTTTCAATCCACCTCAAACCAAAACACAAAATTTTTTTTTTTCTCTTTGTTTGTGTTAATTCAAATTGTTTCTATGTATCTGTTATTTCCTTTTCATAGATGTCGGACTATGTGACTAGATGAACACTGAGAATCACAAGCTAAAAGGATCACGTCTGAGGTGATCAAATGGTTTCAAATTAAAAGGATCACGTCTGAGGTGATCAAATGGTTTCAAATTAAAAGGATCACGTCTGAGGTGATCAAATGGTTTCAAATTTAAAGGATCGCGTCTGTGGTGATCAAATGATGTTCAGTTATCGTTGTTCATAATGTTATATATCACAAGTTCGATTCTGAGTGTATGGAAATGTATGAGGTCAAACTCATAAGTATGAGTCAATTGCACGATTGAATCATAAATATGAACCAATCGCACGATTGAATCATAAGTATGAGCCAGTCGTACGTATGAACCATAAGTATGAATAAGTGTTGGATCTAGAAAGGCTGGTGCAACCAAAACCAAATCACTTAGACTATTTTGGTGCAACTAATAAAGGACTTCCAAAGCTAAGTGTGGAACTTCCGCAGGAAAAAGGAGCTCTTCCGATGTAAAACCAACTTCCGAAGGAAAACTCCAACTTTCGAAGACAAAGTATTCACTTCCGAAGATCAAGACTTAAAGTGAAAGATTAGAAGTCAACTTCCGAAGTATGAAAGAAGTCCTCAAGCCTTGGAAGTACAGAAGCCTCTTCCGAAGTATAAGTGGCTTTGGAAGAACTTGTTCTTCCGAAGCCAACTTACCTTTGGAAGACACTACTGTAATCCAGTGGACATAAGTATGGTCTCCCTGACACTCCGCTGCAGACCTCTGATATACTGCATGGCGTTTTCTCAAAAGCCATGTAGTTGACCGTACTTTATTCCACTGTTTACCTTTATAAGTTAGTACAGTTGCCATCTTTAGTTGGTGACAAAAGGTAAGTCATGGACATGTCATGACTACCATATCATAGATAATACTTTATCTAAGATACCTTAACTTTAGCATTGTAGTATATGCTTTAGTCTTAGGTTTCCAGCTGGTATCAAAGTATATCCGGCTGTAGGATCTAGTATATATATAGTTTCTCATTGTAACTCATGTTTTATGCTTGTAAGAGTCTTGTAATACTTTGAGTTGAGAAGTAATATATACAAGTACCTTGAAAATTATTTCTTTGTGTTCTTTGCTACTTATTATATTATAATCAACTCTTAGAAGACATTCTACTTCATCTGATTTAAGTGTAATATAAGTGAGTTTGAGAGAAATCCAAGTGTTAAGTGACAAACCCGATCCTGCAATTGGTATCAGAGCTTTTTAGGCTCTTGATTGTGATCTTACCATCCTAATCAACCTGTTTTTCACTCCTCCTTACACCACACTCAAAATGGCCCTCAACAAATCTAAAGTACAGATGGGGACAATGACTAAAGCACCCATCATCACCCCTGAAAACTTCAGGTCATGGAGCAGACGAATGGATGGCTTCATCAGGTATCAAGACAGCAAGATGTGGCAATCTATTGTCAATGGCCCGTATAAGCCAAAGGTAGCTGGTGGAAACGGTGCCATGATTGAGAAGGCTGTTGAAGATTATTCTGATGAGGACCGGAAGAAGCTGGACATTGATAACAATGCTATGACTGTTCTCATGACTGCATTCCCAACTCCATCACGGTGGGGTTTGAGCATTGCAAGTCAGCAAAAGAACTGTTTGATGCACTTGCTCACTTGTACTCAAGCTCAAATGACTCCAAGAAGGACTCACTGAAGCAGCAGTTCGAGAACTTCACCTACGTTGCTGGAGAGACCCTCAGCCAGCAATACTTCAAGTACATGGATCTCATTTCTTCCCTTCAGTCTATAGGAATTGCTCTTGAACTTAGAGACCTCACAAGAAAGTTCATGAGTGCACTTCCCAATGAGTGGACATTCTACTGTGTCTCTATCAAGAGAACATAGAACCTAAATACACACACCATGACCGAACTCTATGGCATCCTTGATGGATACCGTTTGGAAATGGAGAATAAGAGAGGTCATCAGACAAGCAGACCCTTGAGTCTTCCTTCTAGCAACGCTTTAATGGTTGCTGAAGGCTCATGACCCTCCCAGCCTCAACAATACCTGACTTACACCCAGCAGCCATCCTGTTCTTCTGGGCCATACATCATATTTCCTGAGACTCCAAGGTCTCAACAAGCTCAGCAAATTCCTTTCAGGACAGCTGTGCTTTTGTCTCAGGAAGTGGACAGTCTAATGATTATCAATATTGCTTTGATGATCTAGAGTGCTTCAGCCCAGATGACATGGAATACGTGGAAATAGTCCAACAAATGGCTCTATTAACCTACAGAGCAAAGAAGTTCTTCAAGAGAACTAGAAGGCAATTTTCCCAGAATCCAATCAACAGCAAATTTGGGTTTGACAAAACCAAGAGCGAACGGGCTAGCACCTGCGAATGAGCTAGAACTAGGGATTACCCTTTGGCCAAATGTTACAACTGTAACCAACTTGGTCATTTTGCAAGGGAATGCAAGGCTCCCAAGTCGAATCCGGGAACCCCACAGGCCTCCACACACCCCTCTACACCAAAGCCCACTGGAAAGTCAACAGAGACAGCTGCAATGGCTCAAGAAGTTGATTGGAGCTTTATGGTACAGGATTTGACTCCTGCTCAAGCACTCATGGCCGGAACAGATGAGAATAAGGTATATGAACATCTCTGTACTCCTGCTTGTATTGCTAAGGTTAAATTGTGTCAGGACTACAATATGGAGATTAAATCTGATATTGAGTCTTTAAATGTTTTAAAATTTGATTTTAAAAGGGCTGAATCTGACTATCAAAGAAAAGTAAGGAGTTAGAGAAAACTGTGTCCCTATTAAAACATGAACACACTAACTATAAGACTCAAATAAAGGATTTAATATCCAAATTGTCTGAGGCTCAAGCCCAGCTTGTCACAGCTGAGGCTCAAGATAGGAAGTATGCTGTTTTTGAGCAAAACTTCCAAGCCGTTCTTGCATCATCCTCTCACTCAAAACTTTGTTACCAAAACAAAGGTGGATTGGGAACCAATGAAATTGCTCCACCACACTCTTATGAGTCTATAAGACAACCAAGGTGTGGTACTGAAGAGCAAAAGGTTCCATCTGCTGGCCCACCTTCTCATGAGTCAAAGAGTGATGCAACCATGGAGACCATCACACGGAAGAACCCGGTAATTATACCTTCTCCTACCGGTGATGATCAACCCCTGACCACCAAAGCCAGAAGAAGCAGAGCTAAGGCAGCCAGAAAAACTGCCAAGAAAATGGTTGAGTCTAAGCTGAAGATAAACCTAAAGCAAAAGGGTGTATTCATCTCAGTTGGATTCCAGGTGGTTGGAAACTTTGATTCAGGAAAGGAGTGTAGTACCAGCACTCCTGTCCTACCAAAGGTTCAGAAGTTAAAGGGAAAGGTTGCTGATGAAGAGAAAAAGAACAAGAAAAAACAATCCTTAAATTTCCAAAAGATTAACATTGCATGCATAACGTGTGGTTTGCAAAACCACATGACCAAAGATTGTTACTACAATCCTGCTAGCACACATTATGCAAATAATGTTAAAAAGGAAGGACTCAAGGAAGGTTTCTCATTTGGACCATATCAAATGGTTCAAGTGATGAAAAATGGAAAGCTTGTTTTCGAAGCAAGGTTGCTTTCGGAAGAAGGTCCTTCTTCAGAAAGGAAAAAAGGCTTTGGAAGCTAAAGCTGTCAAGACTGAAAAGAATAAAGGAGTCCCCTTGAGACCATCCCAGAAGAAGACTGCTTCAGAAGAAAAGGTGGTGAAGGCTTCTTCCGAAAAGAAAGAAGCTTCGGAAGAATACCAAGCTGCAAAAGCTTCAACAAGCTCATCCTCCGTGATCAATCAAGGGATGGAATGGAAGATCAAGGAAGATGCTGCAGCCCAAACCTCTTCTTCAATGACATCCATTGAACCCCCATGCATAAATTTTGGTTCAATTATGTCACTATCATTGGAAGAACCCAAGACCAACAAGGCTTGGGTTTCCAATCAAAATTAATCATCTCATCTTATGTGCAGGGACATCCATACGACAAGAATAACAATCTTTGGATTGTGGATAGTGGATGCTCCAGGCACATGACAGGGAACAGATCTCTCCTTCAACAATTTCCACATTATGATAGAGAACCTGTCCAGTTTGGAGGTGAGGCCGGATGATATATTTCTGGCAGAGTAAGTATCCAATGGAAAATTAAAGGTTGACAAAGTTAACTTTGTCAAACAGCTTGAACACAACCTGTTAAGTGTTTCTCAGTTCTGTGATCAAAAGCATAAAATGCTCTTCATAGAACATGAGTGCATAATCCTCAAACCCGGGATGACAATTCCTCAGGAATGGGTGCTTCTTAGATCTCCCAGGAAAGGGGATATGTACAAGCTGGATATGAACAATGCGTCCCCAATGGGAGAAGTATCATGCTTTCTTTCCAAAGCTGATGGTGATGAGTCAACACTATGGCATAAACGAATGTGTCATGTAAATTTTAAGACAATGAATAAATTGGCTAAAAATAACTTGGTACATGGTTTGCCTAAAAAGGAATTTTTCTGCAAAGATAACTGTGTTGCATGCCTGAAAGGGAAGCAACACAGGGCATCTCATAAATCCAAAGTTGTTAACTCCATCACCACTCCATTACACTTATTGCACATGGATCTATTTGGTCCCACAAGTATAATGAGTATTGGAAGGAAATCCTATTGTCTTGTGATTATTGATGATTTTACTAGATTTACATGGTTATTCTTTTTAAGAACCAAATATGAAACTACTGAAACTTTAAAATCTTTTATTCTTAAAATAGAAAATCAAATTGATCACAAGGTTAAAATAATTAGAAGGGATCAAGGGACTGAGTTTAAGAAGCACGTTCTTGACTCATTCTGTAACTCAAAAGGGATTGCCAGACAATATAGTGCCCCTACAACTCCTCAACAAAATGGTGTTGCTGAGCGGAGGAACATGACACTTATTGAGGCTGCTCGGACTATGTTAGCTGATTCAAAACTGCCTCTAACATTCTGGGCGGAGGCAGTGAGCACTGCATGCTATGTGCAGAACAGGGTCCTTGTAGTTAAGCCACATGGAAAATCCCCTTATGAGCTATGAAACAAGAGGCCACCGTTCATTGGCTTTTCTAAGGTCCTTTGGCAGCAGGTGTACCATACTTAACACAAAAGACGATTTGGCGAAATTTGCGGAAAAGTCGGATGATGCCATCTTTGTTGGATATTCCTCGAACTCTAAAGCTTATAGAGTTTATAACATTACAAATCAACAATTTAAGCACACTCCTTGTGTTAGGGGAATGGCCCTGATCATATCTTTGATTTAGAATTGTTTCCGAACTATTCTAAACCATCTTGTGAGAATGTTTCAGTTAGAATAGGTGCTCAAAGTGATTCTGATGATGACCAACTGTTTGAGCTACCCAGACCTATTCCAAGTTCTCCAAGAGCTGCAACAAATCAAGTTCCCACTATTGGCAGATCTGATAGTATAACTATCTCAAGGAATAGTGGAGCTTCAACCATCAGTTCACCTGTTGACTCTCAAACTTCATTAGGTGACATTGTACAACACCAAGCTGATGGAAGCAACATCTTGAAGGAACAGACAACTGTTAATGTTGCTTCACAGCAAACAAATGATGATGTTTCTCTTTCATTCAATTCAATCAGTCCTCATTGAATGAGTTTGAAACAACAACTGGACAAGTGTTCAAGCTCCTGATCAAACTATGTTCAATTTGGATCTATCTTTGCAACTGGAGGTAATTCCTAGACTTAGGATTCACAACACTCATCCAGCTGAGAACATCATAGGGGAAGTCTCTGAAGGCATGAGAACAAGAGGACAAACCCACAATGGAAATGTCTGCTTGTACTCATGCTTTTTATCCGAAATAGAACCCAAGAAGGTGGAAGATGCCTTGAAAGATAGTAGCTGGGTTGAATCAATGCAAGAGGAGCTGCTTCAATTCAAAAGACAAAAGGTTTGGAACCTATGTCCGCTACCATCTGGTCAAGTACCCATAGGCACTAAATGGGTTTTCAGAAACAAGAGAGATGATAGAGGCTTGATTATCAAGAACAAAGCAAGACTGGTGGTTCAAGGATACACTCAAAAGGAGGGAATCGATTATACTGATGTCTTTGCACCTGTTGCAAGACTTGAGGCATTAGGATCTTCCTTGCTTATGCTGCATCCAAGAATTTCACTATCTACCAGCTTGATGTCAAGTGTGCCTTTCTATATGGGGATATAGATAGGGAAGTCTATGTATGCCAACCTCCAGGATTTTGAAGACCCACATCATCCCAACTATGTGTGCAAATTGGATAAAGCTCTATATGGGTTGCACCAAGCACCTAGGCCGTGGTATGAGAAATTGTCTCAGTTTCTCCTGAAGAATGGTTACACTAGAGGTACCATTGATAAGACTCTTTTCATAAGGAAGCCTGGGAAAGACATCTTGCTCGTTCAAGTCTGTGTTGATGACATCATATTTGGTTCCTGAAATGACCAAATATGTAAAGACTTTGAGAGCATCATGAAGAAGAAGTTTGAGATGAGTTCCATGGAAAAATAGACTTTTTCCTTGGAATTTAGGTGAAGCAAATGAAGGAAGGGTTTTTTTATCAGTCAATCAAGTATGTCAATGACATCTTAGAAAGATTTGATATGAAAGATTGTAAGGCAAACAAAACACCTATATACCCAAAAACCACAATCTCTGCCCTGACTCTTAGGGGGAGGATACTGATAACATCAGTATAGAGCAATATTGGTTCTCTGATGTATCTCACAACAAGTAGACCTGATATCAATGTTTTGCAACTTGTATTTGTGCAAGGGGATATCAGGCTGCTCCAAAGGTGTCTCACCTAGTTGCTGCCAAGAGAATCCTCAGATACCTTAAAGGAGCACCTAAACTAGGTCTCTGGTATCCAAGAAATAGTGATTTCAATCTCTATGGTTACTCTGACAGTGATTATGGTGGCTACAATATCAACAAGAAATCAACATCCGGTGGATGTCAATTTCTTGGTGGAAGGATCATCTCATGGCAATGCAAGAAGCAATCTTGTGTCTCTACATCAACTGCTAAAGCTGAATACATTGTTGCTGCTAGTTGTTGTGCTCAGCTGCTGTGGATATAGAACCAGATGATAGACTACAGATTCAACTTCATGAGCACTCCTATCCACATTGACAACAACAATGCTATCTCCATTACTGAAAATCCAGTAAGCACTCCAAGACTAAGCACATTGATATCAGGTATCATTTCATTAGAGATATTCATGAGAAAAAATTTTATCAAGTTAATCAAAGTTGATTCAAATGAACAATATGCTGACTTGTTCACCAAAGACTTTGATGAACAAGATTCAAATATTCATTACAGCTATTAGGATGATAAACGTTGATTAGTCTATCTCACTTGAAAACCTTTTTATGTGTAAAGTTGTATGTCAAAACAATCTAAGCCCTGTTACACAAGGTCTTTCTATAAAAGTTTATCTAAGTAAAATTCTTCCGAAGAGGAATTAACCATCGGAAGATATTTTACATATCTTCCGAAGCAAATTCCTCCCATGATAATTTTCTTCTCGGAAGAGTTGTCAAGTCTCGGAAGAAGCGATTGATTTCATATCAGATCTACTTCCGAAGCTTGTAACACTCTCCATTCGGAAAGCAACATATACTCTCGGAAGTAAAAACTTTACCTTCGGAAGTAAATTTGCCTTCGGAAGAACATTACCTTCGGAAAAGCTTTATACTCGGAAGAAAGATTTTACTGTGTAACGGAAATCTTTTGGGCTCCACTCTGTAAAAAGTAAAGATTTTATTAATGATGTCGGATTATTTAAATAGCCTAACCTTACCGCCCCTGTCACATCATCCACTTAAAGATCCCATCATCTTATCCAAACCCCCTTTAAACCGCCATTTCACCCGTTTAAATAACTCCGGCTAATCACTTCATTCTTTTTACAAAAAATTACTGCCCTAAAAGCTTTCTTCATCTCTATTTCACCTAATTCAAAACTATCTTCCTGCAACATTCTCAAATGGCACTAAACCCTCAGCACAACCAAGTCGCACTCCTTGATTCTTAAAGGGATGCCGACTTCTCAGATATCATCTCCTTTCTAACCCAATCTTCTTATTACACTGCCCTGACTGTTAACCCCACGGTTTACTCAAATCATATGTCTGAATTTTGGGCAAATGGTCAGATTGAAACCCTAAATGGGGTTCGTGTCATAAGATCGAGCATCTGTGGCCAGGAGTTGGTCATTTCTGAACAACTCATCAGGGAGCATCTTGAGCTTCATGATGAGGGCGCTCCTATAGAGTTCCCCAAAGCAGATTTGGACAACACTTATATCCAAATGGGATATGGTGGAGATGTTAGCAGGTCAACCGTTTACTACAGTTCAACTTCTCTTACAACTGGAAGTTCCTGCTGCATGTAGTTCTCCATTGCTTGTCCAACAAATCTGGGGGATGGGATCATCAATCAATATGAACTTGGGTGCCTAGTTCATGGTTTGGTGAGAAGCCTCCGCTTCAAATACTCAAGATTTGTTCTGACCAATCTTATGGGAAACCTTCAACGGGACACATTCTTCATGTATCCCAGGTTTCTTCAACACATAATCAATTGTGAGTTGGACTAGAGTAAGCTTGTATGTCCAGCTGCTCTAATTGTTCCTCAAATAAGGCCGACCATCTTCAAGACTTTGAAGAGAGTGTCCACCAACTTCATCAGAAGAGATACTGCACTTCTTCCAGGTAATACTGAGCCAATGGCTCCTGGTGACATCCCTGTTAACTCCACAGGTGATGAATCCACACCAACAACTACCCTCACATTGTCAAATCTACCTTCTCCCCCCATCACCATCACTTATCAAAGACGCCCTAAATGAACCCTTGTTCAATCTTCTCTGATTGAACAAGCTCCTCTTGTTCTACCCAAAAAGGCTAGAGTGGAACAATGGGCTCCCACTCAGCCTGAGGTCCAACCATCCTTCACAATTGACCTCAATATGGGTCCTGAGTCTCCTCAGTCTCAGACCAATGAGCCCGAGACCCAAGCTGAAAACCCTCAGGGAGAGTCTTTATACTCCCCTGAGCAGCCATAAAGGGACAGCCCCACCACATGCTCAATGCCTTTAGACATTGATCAAAGTCCCGGATCACTAGGCTTTACTTCCATATCCTTTACTGACCTACTAATAGGAGCTGATGAAGAGATTATGTCTCTTCAGGGCAATGAAGTTGATCCACAACACCCTCTCAAGAATCAACAGAGCCCAGAGAGATCTCTTATCTCTAGCCCTCATCAGCAAGCCTTTACTGAGGTGAGTCCTACTGATGTGGAGGGGACTCATGTAGATTCAGCTGCCACTACTGAAGGAGCCTCAATGGACCCTCAGGACAGTGGTAACATTACTGAGACTGAATCTGCGGCAACCATGCAATTTGATGACTCTGAAAGAGACATCATTGAGCAAGGGAAACCAGGGCGCCAAGAAACCACATCTGGTGGTGAGGATGAACATACTAGGTATGTTACCTCATCCCCCCATGATTCTTTAAAAGAAGATGAGGGAAGACTGCAACTTACCATTGAAGACCTACTTTCTAAAGTCTCAAATCTTGAATCTAAGGTTAGGACTTTAGAGGATAGGTCTGCCACTCAGCAACTTGAGATTGAAAATCTCAAGGTCAAACTAGCTGAGAAACAGATTGAGAGGTCTGTTAGGCACGTACCAATTCAGGTCTTATTGACCTCTTCCTCTAGCTCATCAAGCTCTCAAGATGATGCTACCAAAAGGGGAAGAGTGTTCAAGGACAAAGCCAAAGACAATAGGAGCCACAAAGTCAAGCTCTCACTTCCCTAAGCTCAAAATACCCTATGCAACAAGCTTCAGTTTTTGTTGAGCCTCCTCTAGTTGTAATTCAAGTGGATCAAGGAATGCTCCTAGATCTCAACAGGTTCTTCAAGAAGTTCCTGTTGGAATCTCTTATTGAACAGCCAAGTCCTGATCTGTCTGTGATTTACTTCGCAGCTCAAGAGCTTCAGAGGTTAAATGCACCTTCTACCACTATTGAGGAAGTTGGTCAACCTAAGGTCCAAGTTGAACCTGAGATTAACTTTGAAGGGGAAACAAGGACTGATGCCCAGCAACTGAGACAGTTGGGATAGATAGTGCATTCTCACAGACTTCCGAAGCACAAGTCAAAGCCTCGGAAGAACAATTTCAATCTTCCGAAGCTGAGATTGCAGCTGCGGAAGGACTATTCTCCTTATCCGATAATCTAATAGTCACAGATGCAATCCAAGAACTTGCATCTGAGGTTAATAGGGAGGATTTTCACACCCAACCCCTAGCTAAAACATCAGCATTAACTCCAGCTTTCATTTCTACTACTCAACCTGAACCTTCCATCCAAGAACCCCCAAAGTCTAGCACTTCCGAAGACATCAAAGGAAAGAGGAAGATGACTAAGGAAGAGCTTCGGGAGGAAGAAAGGTTAGAAAAACTCAAAAGAAAAGGTAGACTTCTAACTGGAAAATTGCTAGCTGCTAGTAGCAAAGCAGCTACAGCCAACCAGGAGGCAGTCAACAATAGAAGAAGAGTAAAAATCATTGATAGACTTGTCAGTCGAGGAGCTGTGAGTGAAGATGTACTCCTGCTACCACTAGAGGAGTTAGTTGAGCTGGAAAAGGCAACTTTTCTTCAAAAACAACAAAAAGAAGAGGCAGCAAGGTTGGCCTTAGAGGAAGAAAGGGAGAGGAAAGAAAGAGAAGCTGATTAGCAGCTCAGGAGTGAAAAGATAACTTTCCTAACCTCCAGAGGTTTCTCTCTAGAAGAACTATCTCCACACAACAATGATACGATCTTATGGCTCTTCAACAAAAAGCAAGATCAAATGGAGAAAGAGAGAAAGAAAGCTGCCAAGGAAAAGCTGATGCTGAAGAGGAGAAGAAGAAGAAGAAGAAGCAGGACTAGCTGCTGCCAAGACGATAGATGAGAAGGCCTGGATGAAGAACTATCTACGGGCTCATGGCTTCTCTGGTAGGCAGGTAGGTCCTACGTTTGAAAACACCCTCCAGCGACATGTCAGTGACATAAAGGCTGACATTCGCTCGGGGAAGAGGAAGGAGATGTAAAGAAGGGGACAGGGGATGATCTTCAAATCAACTACTTAACCCAACCTTAAACCCAATCACAACCTGAACCAATTCCTTTCCCAGTCCCAATCAAAACTGAACCAACCACTGAACCATACACCCCTGAACCTACACCATCACCCTTACCAACCTCTTCACCTCAACCACCTAAACTACCTATCCTCCAACCCAAAACACTAGCCAGAACCCAAACACTCAACCTACCCAACAACCTCTCAAACCATCCCCTCAGCCTTCTAAACATCTCCCCTTAAAGAGTTCAAGGCAATCAAGACAAAGCTCATCAATTGCACAACCCTGAGCAACATCTCCTGTGAGGAGGATTCAGTCAAATTGACTTATGTTGATGGATCCTCATGTTCCCTCACTAGAGATCAATTTCTTGATTTGCCCAGAGGAACATTAGACCAAGCTACAAATCTCCTTGGCCTCAATTCAGATACTTTGAATGAGGAAGAAAAGAAACTAAGGAGAAGGCTGGTGGCTCTGCTGGATACCAAGAAAGGTGACTGGGTGCCAAGACAACCTCTTGTGCCTAGGAAGAAGATCATCCAGTGGAGGTTCGAAGACTCTTCTCACAACTTTGTTGTTGAAAGAGAGAATGGAGAGCTCAACAGGCTAAGTGCCTCATCTCTGCTACACTTAAGCAGATTTGATATTGCTGAGTAAGCAGAGAAGCCATTTCTCCAACCCCTCTAACTCTGATGTAGCTGCTCATATCAAAAATCATCTAGGTAGTCTTCATATGGCCGAGCTAACTGCTAGGACCAAGGTTGAAGAAGAGTTGAAACTGAGAGAGGAGGAGAAAAGAAAGGGATCAACAACCAAAGGCAAAGCCTTTCTACAAATGGTTGAAGGTCCTAAACTTGAATACATAGTTAGATGGGAGTATGACTATAACTCCCGTCAACTAACTCTTTTCAGCGGGGCACAACAAATGGTACATGTCATTTAGAGTGATAGACTGGATCTCCTATCCACTATTGACTTGTACAAGCTTCTCAGCACCACTTCAGGGAAGAATAAGGAAACAGAAAAATATCTTCTGTCCCTGGTGTTGAAAGCTTGAGAAGTAGAAACAAGTGAGGTTTTGGTAGCATCAGCCTAGGGGGAGTTTGTTGGGTCTAGAAAGGCTGGTGCAACCAAAACCAAATCACTTAGACTATTTTGGTGCAACTAATAAAAGACTTCCGAAGCTAAGTGTGGAACTTCCGAAGGAAAAAGGAGCTCTTCCGAAGACAAAGTGTAAAACCAACTTCCGAAGGAAAACTCCAACTTTCGAAGACAAAGTATTCACTCCGAAGATCAAGACTTAAAGTGAAAGATCAGAAGTCAACTTCCGAAGTATGAAAGAAGTCCTCAAGCCTCGGAAGTATAGAAGCCTCTTCCGAAGTATAAGTGGCTTTGGAAGAACTTGTTCTTCCGAAGCCAACTTACCTTTGGAAGACACTACTATTATCCAGTGGACATAAGTATGGTCTCCCTGACACTCCGCTGCAGACCTCTGATAACTGCATGGCGTTTCTCAAAAGCCATGTAGTTTTCCATACTTTATTCCACTGTTTACCTTTATAAGTTAGTACAGTTGCCATCTTTAGTTGGTGACAAAAGGTAAGTCATGGACATGTCATGACTACCATATCATAGATAATACTTTATCTAAGATACCTTAACTTTAGCATTGTAGTATATGTTTAGTCTTAGGTTTCCAGCTAGTATCAAAGTATATCCGGATCTAGTATACATATAGTTTCTCATTGTAACTCATGTTTTATGCTTGTAAGAGTCTTGTAATACTTTGAGTTGAGAAATAATATATACAAGTGCCTTGAAAATTATTTCTTTTGTGTTCTTTGCTACTTATTATATTATTATCAACTCTTAGAAGAGATTCTACTTCATCTGATTTAAGTGTAATATAAGTGAGTTTGAGAGAAATCCAAGTGTTAAGTGACAAACCCGATCCTGCAATAAGTTACACGATTGGACCATGAGTATGGACACAATCATGCGATTGGATTATAAGACTGAACCACTCGTACGACTATATGAAGGAGTATGAGCCAGTTGCATGACTGAACCTCAGTCGCTTGCTTGAATCATGCGTATGGGTCCAGTCGCACGACTGAAATTTAAAACAGTATAAAAAGGGGCTCAGTCGGTCGTAGCCCTACACTTGACCTCAAAAAAACTCTCTCAAAACCGCCAATTACTAAGCACCCTTTTCAAAATTTTGTGTGATTTCCACTGATATTGCGTTACTGACTTATTACTATCCATCTACAGGTACCATGAGACTGAAACCATGACAAATAAGGAGATTATCGAACCAAACAGTCCGAAAATGTTAAAACCAGAACCGTGACTTAAAAACCTAAAATAGAACACTTAAATGTACATAAGTGTGTATTTAAAAGACATTAAGTGTTATATCTTGTCAAGGCGCATCTAATGAATCCAAACGTGAAGCAAAATTGACTGTTTTGACAAAGATTCAAAATTTTGGACTCGAACAGTGCTCATGCGAAAGGACATGCTGATGACTTCAGTCACATGATTGAGCCAGATGCACGATTCAATGGCATGATTGAATCAATCGTAAGACTAAGCTCAGTCGTATGGTTCAATCGTACGATTGAACCAGTTGGTTACAATCAGTTCAAATTCAAGTGTTCTTTCTGTGAATGGATCTAACGTGTTTGTTACTTGTGTGTGCAGCAACATGGCTGACATATGGACTATGAGCACTAAGCACAATATTTGTGCTTACCTCGATATTACGTCTAGGAACCCTTCAGAGTTTCTTGGGATCATCGAGTTTCTTCATTGATCGAGGATTTACAGAGCTATTTATACTCCGTGCACATCTTATCACTCAATGCAGCAGGCATTCTGGGAGAATGCTGTTGTAGATCGCTCAGTTTGAGCCATATCGGATCTGAAGTTCTATCTTCGGCCAAGACATTGACATAGGGGAAGACGACTTCCGGAGGGTCTTGGATTTGGGGGAGGATGGAGACCACCCAACCAAGCTACATCCCCTAACTGTTCGGGGATGTTTCTTGAGGATCAAGTACGCCGGCGACATCAATGCCGGCGTGCTAACAAAGAGCAACATGTGCCCACAGTTCAAGTACCTGGCACATGTGATCCTCAAGTGCATTGCCTCCAGGCGTGGAGGACTTGACAAGATGAGCGACTAAATCCAGAATGCATTTGTTGCACTAGTACTGAACCACCCTTTCAGTTTTCTCGCGGATGGTCTTCACATACTTGACGGAGAACATAGAGGCTAAGGGGAAGGAATGCTTCTGTATGTACCCGAGGTTTCTACAGATGATCATTGATGAGAAGCTTCCTCACCTACCCAAAGAGAAGGACGATGCAGTGTGTCTGGAGGTGATGGATGATACCACCTTAGGCAGGATGAAAGTATACCGGAGGAAGCAGGTGAAGCCCCCGCTCAGGAGATTGTTTGGGCATCTGGCCAGTGAAGATTATGTGGCGTCCTCTCGCAAGAAGTGGTGTCACGATGATAGCGATTCCAATGTTGAGCCAATTGTGCTACCCCACCGATGAAGACGACAACGATGATGACGACTAGGATGATGGTCAAGGTGGTGGAGATACAGGTCCAACTCAATCGAGGGCCATTGAATCTCCACATGACACCAGTGATGCATCTGGTGGAATGGAGAAGGCTGCCTTCCACCAAGACTTTCTGCTTGATGAAGAGGAAGAATCTGACGATGAGCCTCTGGTTAGGACAGTCGGTAGCGGGTTGTGGCCACCGAGAAAGGTAAAGAGGTGGTTGGTGGACGCCAAGCTGGGTCGAAAGTTGGTGATACAGATTTCACTGATCCTACTTACACACTAGACTAGCCAATCGGCACAGGGGGAGCCTCTGTCTCTAAGGGCTCAAGGAAGAAGAGGATGGCCCAACCCCACGGAAAAAAGAGCAAGAGGCAAAGATCACCCTAATCACTACAGCCACCACCACTACCACAACTCCTACCACCACTACCACAGCTCCTACCACCACTACCACAGCTCCTACCACCACTACCACGGCTCCCACCACTACTACACGGCTCCTACCACCACTACCACAGCTCCTACCACACTACCACCACTACCACACCACACAACACCCACTCCCACCACTACAGCCACTGATACTCCCTCCACCACTCATACACCTACCTCCACCTACCTATAATACCCAACACAATTCCACCACAATCCACTCCCATTCCTCCTCCCGTCTTCACCACATCCACCACCACAACCGCCACTCACCAAGCCGGTACATCCACCCAATCCCAAATGAGACATGGCTCCACTCTACCCACTATCGGGTTAGAGGAATAGCTGGCAAGCCTAAACCGCATTGTGCTAAAGCTGATTGCAACTCATGGTCTGAGAGCTACTCAGATAAACCAGCTGATGGCGGTATATACAGCCCAAACCAAGAAAATAGCTCAGCTCAATGAGAAGAATGCACTTTATGAGAGAGCTTTAGGCCGAGCTCACCATGCACTAAAGAGTCAAAACAAGTTGATGATGGCATCGATGAAAAGGATTGAAGGACTGGAGAAAAAGAACAAGAAGATTATGCTAAGGCTGAAGGGATCTAAGGGTGTGCCCATAAAGATCAAAGGTGATGGTGATGATGGTAGAGATGATGATGATGATTCGTCTAATGATGAATCAGAAGAAGATGATGATGAGGAGGAAGCGGGAGGAAGTGGAAAGGGAAAAGAAGGTGATGATGATAATGAGGATGATCAAGAAGGTGATGCATCTGCATTAGCCTCAAATCCATCAGCAAAGAAAAGGCGCACCAAGCAAAATCAGGATCAAAGAGCCTCGTCCTCAGCTTCTCAAGCTGAAGAGACAACCGATCAAGGCAAGAGTAATGATTAGATGTTTATGTATTTGAAAATTTTGTACTTGAATTGTGTATTACATTAATGTAATTAATGATTATTTATGTTTAAATGTCTTGATTAACGATTTATGTGAGTGTGTTGAATGTTTAATCAAACAGATGAAGCTCAACAACCAGATGACTATGATGTTATACCCCTTCAGCAAGTCAAGACTCAGCTCACTATGATTCTTGATTTGCAAGGGATTGTAAGAAGGTCTGTTAGCTATACCCCTGAAGAAGGAGATATCATCCATGATCTGACAGATGAGCAGCTGGCTGATATGTTCAGACTAAATCCAGATGAAATTATTAAATATGCTCCAGAAGTTGATGTCTTAAGTGATGAGGAGCTATAGGTGGTGGATGAAATATAGATTGAAGATGTCACAGCTGACCACTATCCTGAGTACACTTACCCTGAAGGCAACGTTATCCCCCAATTGGGTGAAACTCTTGGTAGTGATACCTTTGATAAACTGGACGAGATGGATTAAGAAAAAGAGAAGGATGAAAGTAAAGCCCAAGCTTCAGATGCAAATTTGATATTAAAAAAGCTGAATGGGCAGCTTGTTTTGCTGAAATGAAAGCCCAACGCGCACCTCCAAAGCAAAATGCCTACACCAAACTTTACAGAGTCAATAGACATTAGAAAGTGTCAGGCAAGATTATAGCGTGGGCTTATTTTGAAGACTTAAATGTCTATGCTGTAAAGAGAGAAAAAGGGATTGAGTACTTCAGATATCCACAGGATCTGAAGACTCTTCCTGGTTTTGAGCTTAATAGATTGGCTAAATTAGACCTTTGTATGCCAACCCGATGAAGATGTCAGGATGGTTTGAGAAAGCTCTGAAGAAAGAATGCCACACCAGATGGGTCAACTTTAAGCCTCTACAACCTAAACGTTTTATTCATAAGACTGAAGTTGATCCTATCTCTGGAAGACCTAAGGTAGTGCTGAAGTGGAGTCCCCCATGCATAATGTCTAAGATTCCTCTAAGGGAGATGCCTCAGGACTTCACTCCACACTTCAAATGCTGGTATTATGATTGGAAGACGAGAGAAGCAGTCATAGTATTGAACAAAGATGGAAAGATTGAGACTATCAGGGTATTTGTCCTAATGTGGCTTACCAACTTGTCTACAGAAGATGTCTACACTCTCTACAAGTGGCCACTGTTCTATGAAACGCAAGATATTGTACAAGCTCTACAGTTTCAACATGTTATACGACTCTGCTTGGCATTCGAAATACACGCAGGAGTCACAAGAGAAAAGAAGTATAAGGAATTTGAAGAGCATGTGAAGAATGTTAGACATAGGGTAAACTAGGTCCAACGGGAAGTTGTAGATACATGATGTTCCTAGTTTATGTACTTAAATGTAAAAGTTTTTCATGTCTTACATATGTGTAATATGATGATGAAATGAAATATGTTATATGTCTTGATGTTTAATTGTCTTAAAATATTTCATATTATCAATGTCATATATTAAACATCATATATAGGTTTGAGGTTGTTGTATATAGTTCTTAGTCAATAATGATTAAGTAATGTGTTCAACTTAGTTGGGTGATTATTCATGCTAATGGACCATACTTATGGACCATACGCATGAATATATCATGCTTATGGACCAGTCGCACGATTGAACCAGGAGACTGATTCAGTCGTATCATTGAGACATAAGATTGACTCAGTCTCACGATTGAACTTTCAGTCGTGCGTATGAATCAACCGCATGATTAAGTCGCACGACTGAACCATGCTAATGGTTCAGTCGTACGAATGAAAACTACAAACCTATAAATACCACTTAATTCGTGGAAAAAACAAAACACTATGAGAGAGACTTCGAATATTCATAAACCCTAGCCGTCAGAGCGTCCTAAACAGCCAATCCAACTTCATAGTTCGATCTTGATCGATTCCTACTCATTCTTAACGTTTAGTTCATTGTTATATCGATCGAGTTATCTTTCTCACTGATTGGATCGCCAATCAAGTAGGATTCCACATTATTTGATCTGGTTAACACAGAATTCGTTAGTACTCCGTACGTACACGGTCCTAACAATCTTCAAGTACGGTTTTATAATTCAATAATTTTTATTACTAAATTTATTATTTTATTTATTAAACTTGTGTAATACACAGGGTACTAACCTAGTTTTATATTATAAATGTTGAGGTTTTTCAAAAATTAGGTGTTGAGTTGAAAAGTCCAAAACATTATATTTTTTGTGTTTAACCATTAAGGTTTCGGTTTTTATGACCAGTTGACTTGAACTTAGAGTTTTCACTTGAACTAAGTGGTTGTTTGGTTCGCATAATGTTTTGTAATGGGATGATAATTAGAATTGGGATTGAATTTGGATAGAATCTTTTTTAAAGTTAATTAATTAATAAAGTGTTTGATTTCAAATTTAATAATGTTTAAATTTTGAATGATTAAATTACCCTTAAAATATCCACTTTTTCAATGACTCTTTTTTAGGTTTAGAAAAAGAAATTAAAGTACTATATTTGATCAAAGATATAGTAACCATCACGGTTGAGATTCATGGTTCTGCTAAAATTGATGTTTTAACTCTTGTCAACTTCCATTTATATAGGCAAGCAACACCATCAACACCATCCCTTTCCAATTCCTTCCTTTATTAACCAAATTTGAATGGAATGTTTTCAAATTTCAATTTTGATTCTAATGAATTTCATGAACCAAACAAGGCCTAAGAAATTTATAATAAATCCATTATAACTCTTAAATCACGAAACGATTTTTAACCTTTTCACATGTGTTTTAACCCCTGAAAACTTTCACGCATCGGTTTAAAGGGTTTTTGACCAATTTTTGATTTTTAAGTTTACCAAATCGCGTTTTAGATGTTTTAGCCATTTTTAAGCCTATTTTGAACCTATAATTAAAACTCGCGACTTTTGGTACCACAATATCATCATCTTACTATATCATATGTATAACCCAAGTTAAGACTGCAAATCAATCATACAAATGCTTAACATACATGTAACTAATCCACTTTTACACTTTAAACTTGTTTGAACCATGGTTTTTGACCATTTTTTCATGTTGGTTTGAAAACATACATATTTTATTTGTCAATTATTGTAAAGTTCAATTCTTGAAAATTCATGTGGATATGTGTACATATATTGTTTGTTAGAAAGTGTAAACTAGCATAGAAGCACATTTCGGGTACTTTAAAGTATATACCGAGCTTGTCTACAAGTTGGAACTAGAGGGGCTGAAGTTGGTCGACCAAAAGATGACTAGGTGATTTTTGATAAATCGAATATACTAGCTTAGTTTATTGAGTCATTGTAGCGGAATTACAAATAATAATAAAAAAATGATAAGAACACATTGAATGTACTCATAAAATTGTCTTTTTATTGATATGATTTCTCAAAAATACAAAGTGGGCAAATAGAGAGTATCATAAATGAAATGCTAACATTCTATTTATAGCATGATACTTTGATTGTACTATGACTAAAATACGTTGATTACCATTACATCAAAGTATCAAGTCAACACCGTACAATAAACTAGATCAGCATTAGTGTAGACTTCATCAACATTTCTTTTGCTTATCCGCATTTGTTAATGTGAAAGTCTTGTTTATATTTCCTTTCTTGAACTTTAGCATTTCTTGTGGTTCATCCTCATTAGTTAATGCAGATGACCAAATGTCTTGTTTGTATTTGGTAGTTCATCTGTATTTGACTAATGCGGATGACCACAACTTGTCTTTTTCTTATCTGCATTAGTTATTTGCCTTAAGTCTATCTTGAATCTAAAAAGATCTTATTCATCATCATTTGTATGATTTATAGGCCAGTCATTAACTTTCCTTTACGCCAGCCCAACACACATGTGATCGGTATTTTTGAGACATTTGTCACCAAATTAGATTTTAACTCGTGGTTGACTTTGACTTTTTCAATTTGACTAGTGACTATGTGATAATACTTATGTGTGATTATTTATTCACATCGTACTTCTATTTGGAGTATGATAAGGGAAAGTTCATGAAATAAGGCATGGCCATGGTTTACAAGTTGTTAGAATTAAAGTGGTAATTTTATGTATTGCACATGTATCCTAATTCAATTGAACGCATGTAATCTATGAATAAATGATAGATTATGTCAAAGACACAAGATTGGATAACTACTAGACTGACTTTGTCTAAATTTTATAAACAAAAATTTATAATGTACATCACATGATTACATACAAAAGTAAAGGAACAACATATAACACAATAAAACATGTAGTATAATTTATAACAATATGTCACACAAAGAACCTATTACTTATACTAAATTATTAATTTAAAGTTGCATTAGAATATCCTTTGAAAGTGATTAAATAATCTCCCACGCTTTTCATCTTTGTAAACAATTTCTCCATCAATTTCATTTTCCCATCATATTAAGAGAGTTTTCTTGATATGATACTCTCTATGAAAGCCTCTTAGTGACCCTTTTTAACAATAGGTAATTCGTCTAGAAAACAGTTGCTATCAGAAATTATCCACAAGTTCTACTACATGATCTACCCCTGATTGATTCCATATGTTGTATTTTCCATTTCCTATTGATATGAAATCTTGATTTGTATTGTTTATGGCAAGCATGGGAATGCTTAGTTTAAACACACACAACTTGGCATCTCTCTATTCATCAGGTTTTGGTTATGCATACATTAGCACTCTCCTGGTTAAATTTGTTTATTGAAAGTTACCATAAAGATCAATACCCCTCGCATTTGAGTGCTATGAACATCCTAATACTCCTCTACCATTGAGTCTTAATCGCTAAATCAAACATGTCAATATGATAAGTAAAAAATTACTCCTTAGCATGATATAATTTCTTGCAGCTGTATAATCGGTGCTAGTGCAATATACAATGCTGAAAGTTATGCTGCTTTGTTGTGTGGTGTTAGTTCTTCAACTTGATAATATATGCCTACCTTCAATGCTTAATATTGAAATAAGATCAATGATTTTTCTAAATTGGTTGGCAATATATAGATTCCATCTAATTGTTTATAGTTCAAGTCATGTATCTGATTTCTGGTCATGACTTAGCATAGAACTTAGATCAATTCTTTGAGTTCATCACTCATGAGAAACAACATCCTCATCTTAAGCTTTTAAAAATTCATTAAAGGTTTCTTGGGTTATACGATTACCTTATCCATTAGGAATTAAGACTTGATGCTGGTCAAGAACTAGTGGTTATAACTACTCATACAAACATAGTAAAATCCAATTATTGAAGCACTATGATCAAAGTAAGGCTCACAAACTTCTATATTTTAATAAATACTCTAAGCCTAACCCTTGAAAATATTTTAGGATTTCATTCTTGATTCATGACACTTAACAGTAGTTAGTTAACATTTAGTTACAGGAACGCTAGTATGATGGATTAGTTTACACCCTATATATAAACCCTAAGAATATGTTGGACTCATAACCTAGCACTAGACCGCAGACTGAATTCAGATGTTAAATAACTATCATACTTTAAACATTTATCGAGAGGACCTAGTTCTATAAAGTTATTTTCAAGACAAGGTTGTTTATTCTTTTGTCTAGAACATTATAGTTACCTATAACACATTCCAGTCTACATAAAAAGGATGTAAATGTCTAAAAAATCCTTTGACACTAAACGACCCAATTCTCAAGACAATCTATGCTCATGACAAATAAAAGAGGTTAACGTAAAAAAAGTATCTTTCGAATTGTTAGAATTGTGTCCTCAAGTGTGCACACTAACAACAACCCATCATGTTTCTTTACTATCCTAAATGCAATCAACAACCTATATTGCTCTAATCCTTTTGGATTTTTGCTTAAGGATCTACTGAAGGCTTTGACACTGACCTATCACACCTCAATCATGGGCACAACCAATTATATCGCATAATAATTATACACGGCAGAAGTCTTAGTATTAAGAGCACAAAACTAAACTGAAGTGAAACCTTAATAGTGTTACAAATATTCATGCGTCTTATACATTTAAAGTTACAAAAATAAACCAGATACACTATCTCAGGGGGGGTTTTAACCTAATCTCATCTTCTATATGAAGATCTTATTCATAGTTATCTGCTAAGTATCATCAACCTAGCTTATGTCTTCTTCTAGAATTCCTTGCTACTACATCACGAGTTAAAACACGTCAATGATAATATTGTTGGTAAGTTATAACCAATGACTCTAAAACAGTTAAGCAACATGTAACACCTCGAAAAGACAAAACGAATCATCAAGGATAATGGGCCTAATTTAGGTATTAATAAAGGAAAGAAAATGGGTTAAGGGCAAAATTAGGCTTATGGGCAAGAGCCTAAGTGATTAAGGGCCCATAATCAGCCTTTAACCCACCAAATCAGCCTTCTCATCTTCATTTGCAACCCTAGCCACCCAAACTTGTAGAGAGAGAAAAGAAGAGAGAGAAAAAGTGAAAAAAACTCAAGAATGGGAGCTTCAAAGGTTAAGAGATTGAAGATCTGGGTGTTGGAGCATCAAACCATAAGAAAGGAGCAACAAAAATCTAGGTATGAATCGACCTCTAAACCCTTCTATAGATCAAACCCGGATTCTAGGGTTCGGGTTTTGGGTTTTGGGTTTTGAAAAGTTGCAAAGAATCGCATAAAGGTCACATTTGTATGTATGAAAACATGTATAAAGCTTAGATATAGCCTCATGATTGATAAACTAAGATATTGGACGTTAAAAAGTTGCGATTTTGGGTAAAAACGGGCTAGTTCGTAATTTATGCGATCTGCGAAACTGTCTGTACATCCAGCGAAAATTGCATATTCAAACTGCGAAACTGTGGGTTTTCTGCAAAAACTATAGTTCGCAGGGGTAATTTTGCAGCCATGGATATCCAACGAAAGTTGGGCGACGAACACTACCATGCAAAACTGGCAGTGAAACTGTCAACGAAATGGTAGCGAACTGGCAACGAAACTGGCTGAAATTAGCAGCGAATTTAGGCAGAAATTAACCTTTTAAGTGTTAATTATCTACAGGCTGTGTTAGTGTGATCCTAGCCTAGAAAGCTTAGTTTAGAAGTTAGTCACAGTATCCAGGTGAGTTCTAGATCCCTGTTATAAGTTTTCCTTATGACGTTTTAACACAAAGATCGATTTTTCTATAAGGAAATATGATATATAAATGTTTAAAAAATAAAAAATTTTCACCCTGACCTGGCAGCCTGGACCCCACTAAGGCTGCTGCCCCTAGGACCCTGCTGTCATGGGCTGCCGCCGCCAAACCCCCGCTGTCTCGCGGCGGGTCGGTGATGTTTTATGATGGAATGTACTTGATATGTTGTGTTGTTTATCTGTAAAGTATTATATAATAAAGTGGAAGATGATAATAATGAGAAGTGAAACTTAATGAATGTTACCCCCGAGCCCATTTGATGATGAAAAGTATTGCAAGCACTATGATCGACTTCACTTACGTGAGTCTGATGTATGACGATTGATCCGTATTCATGAGCGGGCTATGTGCCTTGCAGTGTGGATCAACTGTCGGGGGTTAGCTACCATGATGATGTGTACCGACAGGGATCGACATTCGTTGTCGATCAACATGGAGCTCTTGCTTTGTGCAATCTCGTTTATGACGAAAACGAAATATAATGAAAGAATGAAAGATAATGAAAGAATGAAAGATAATGAAAGAATGAAAGATAATGAACATGCTTACTATAATGCAAGAAATGTTATGTATTATGATGTATCTGTGGTCATTATATGAAGGATAAAGTTTATATTTTCTATTATCTAAAACTAAAACTCACTCAGCAAAGCTGACTTTATGCATAAGTTGGCAGGTAAATGATGCTGCCAAGGATGGCACAAGGTGGGAAGCTACTTGGATGGCAGTGGATGGCAGTGGATGGCATTTCTGTTTATAAAATCTTTATTATAATTTAAGAACAAGTACTATGTTTATTTACAAATTAAAGAACAAATGTATGAGTACAATATGGTTTCCAAGTTTAAATGAATGTCTATTTAAATTCCGCTGTAATGTTTTGGTTATTAAAAAATGATTTTATGCTATGATTAACCAACTGTGAGGTTTCCCCGGAATGGGGCCTTACAAGTTGGTATTAGAGCCAAAGTTTAAGCGAATTGGGTAAACTGTTTTCAAAACCTAAACTGAACTTGGGACCGAATGAAGGATGCCAATCCAAGTAGCTACGTGCCATCAGGTAAAAGTTTTGAAAGTAAAAATGGGGATTATGTGCGTGTGCTATGTGTTTATGTGCTTCTAGATCTGAATACATCATGCGTTAGGATAGTGATAGCTTGGGACAGGAGGGTTAAGGTAAGTGGTTAATCACACATTGGCCACTGTAATTAAGCAATTACCGTACTTATAATGATCTGAGCAATTATCTGAATAACCATTTTGGTGTTTGAATCTTATAGGAAATAGTTATGGCTGGTAGAAAATCAGGGAAGGCAACCCGAGGAGGTGCTCATGGCGGGCGTACGACTGAGCCACGTGTCACTTGGAGCAAAGCTAAGGCTCCCGAGACTGTTCACGAGGGGTCAGACTCCATAGTCACCCGGAGGGGGAGGGATCAGTCACCCTCAAATCCACTGTGAAAGAGGCTATCGCTGATGAAGTCTACAATGTCATGCAAAATGTCTTGCCCTCGGTGGTGACCGAGGTGATCAAGGCAGTCAAGGATGGAGAGAAAGCTGATAAGAAGGGGAAGAAAGAAAGAAAAATGAGAAGAATTCTGGAAGGTCCACCGGGAGGACGGAGGAATCTGAAGAGGAGCCATCAAACCTTAAGGTGGTAGTCCATGATGACAACCGTGATGAGGACTCCGAGAGAGAGACTACTAGGGGGTGCAACTATGGGGCATTTCAAAGGTGCAAGCCCCGGACCTTTGACGGTAACGGCAATGCTACTGCCACCCATCGTGGGGCAGAGAGATGGAAGCGGGTACTGGAAATTAGTGAGTGCGAGATGGCAGAAGATCAGAAAGTTAAGTTGCCACTCATCTTTTGTCGACTCAGCGTTGTGCTGGTGCGACAATGTTGTCCAGGCTGAAGGAAAGCGATCGATAGCCAGAATGGAGTGTCTGAGTTGAAAGAATTGGTGCTGGAGGAGTAGTTTGTCTCCATCGGGAATTAGACAAGATTAAGAAGGAGGTTCTTGTATTGGAGACTGGGAACGTGACTCATCAATAGTATACTCCAAGTTCAATGAACTTGCAAAGACTTGTGCCAGACATGGTGACAACTGCATCCAAGAAGATCAGAGATACATGCAGGGTTTGCCCGTGGATATCAGGAGGGCAAATGATTACGGCTAGACCAGACACGTTTAGGTCTGTGGGGGATTTAGCTGGGAGGTTGTACGATGAGAGAGATCCAATGCTGTACAAAAGAAGGTGAGGAGAATGGAGTGGGAGCAAGAATGGAAATGGGAAGAGGTTCGGAGGTGACAACTTCAGAAGTGGAGAGAGAGGATTATTAGAGTGGATTGATGATCAGTCAGGGAGACGAGGAAATACAGGTGAAGGAGGTGCTTGTAGAAAATGTTGGAAAAGGTCATTCAGGGGAGTGTAGAGTTGGGACTATAAAATGTTTTAAATGGGGGGCGATGTGGCCACTATTGCAGGGACTGCAAAGGCGGTTTGAAGTGCTACCAGTGTGGCCAGATGGGACACATGTGGAAAGGGACTGCAAGAAAGAAAATCAGGAGGATCAGAAACGGTTAGAGGAAGGAGAAAGGAAAGGGTGACGGTCGAAGGTGAAGGCGAGCGCATTCAACATAACTCATGAAGAGGCCAGGGCAAGATCAAGATTTAGTTTCAGGTATCTTTCTGGTGGACCATAAATAGCTTCTGTGCTCTTTGATTTGGGGTGCCAGTAGGAGTTTTGTGTATGCTGCTTTAACGTTTGTTGCATGATAAGGGTAGGAAGGTAGACGAGCCTTTCTATGTAGAAACATCATTGGTAAGTCCACTAAGGTAACTGAGGTGGTTGAGGATTGCTTGATTGAGTTAGAAGATTGTAAGTTCCCTGCTAGGTTGCATATTGGTTAGCTAGCTATAAAGCCAATATAGTATGTAGTAAGAAGATCACTCATCTAACAACGCCGATGTTAGTAGTTACGATTCGTGGAGATAAGGTGTGCGTTGTACCGAACGGGTGTCGATGATCCCAACTAAAAAAGTACTTGAGACATGGGTTGGTAGAGCTTACTTGGCCTATATAAAAGATGTGGATGCACCAGAGCCACAATTATCAGACGCACCAATAGTGCACGAGTTTCCTGAAGGTCTTTCCTGGAGACTGACTGGTGTGCCGCCTGACCGCGCAATCAAATTCCAGATTGATTTGCTACCGGGAGCACAACCCGTCGCTATTCCTTCAGAGATGGTAGAACTGAGAGGACTAGTTGCAAGATTTATTGGATAAAGGCTTCATCCGACCGAGTATCTCTCCATGGGGTGCTTCGTTTTTATATGTCAAGAAGAAAGATGGTAGCATGCGGATGTGCATTGACTATCGCAAACTCAATAAGCTGACCGTAAAGAATCGGTATCCGTTACCAAGAATCGACGACCTGTTTGATCAACTTCAGGGTGCCAGCTGGTTTTCGAGGATACACCTGCGGTCTGGTTACCACCAGGTGAAGGTGAAAGAACAAGACATTCCAAAGACATTGTTCCGTACGCGTTATGGACACTACGAATTTCTCATCATGTCCTTTGGTTTAACCAACGCGCCAGCTGCTTTTATGGATCTCATGAATTGGGTATGTCGACCGATGTTGGATAAATCGGTGATAGTGTTCATCGACGACATCTTCATTTATTCAAAAAGTGAAGAGGAACATGCCGATCATATTCGAGAAGTATTGGAGACGCTTAGAAGTGAGAAGTTATATGCTAAGTTCTCTAAATGCGCATTTTGGCTTCGAGAAGTTCAATTCCTGGGTCATGTGGTTAATCCTGAGGGGATCAGGGTGGACCCTACGAAGGTTGAAGCAGTGATGCAATGGGAACCTCCAAAGACGCCATCCGAGATTCACAGTTTCTTAGGCCTGGCAGGTTACTATAGGTGGTTTATCCAGGATTTCTCCAAGATAGCTTCTCCTTTGACTAAGCTGACCCGGAAGGACGTGAAGTATGAATGGGGTACTGATCAGGAAAACGCCTTCCTAGAACTGAAGATGAGGTTAACTCAAGCACCTGTCTTACGTTACCTGAAGGGAACGAGGATCTGGTAGTTTACTTGGATGCCTCGTATGCAGGATTGGTTTGCGTGTTGATGCATTGAGGGAAGGTGATAGCCTATGCTTCTAGACAATTAAAGGTCCACAAGGCTAATTATCCTACCCATGATTTAGAGTTGGCTGCGGTGGTGTTTGCATTAAAGATTTGGAGGCACTACTTGTATGGGGTGAATTACACCATCTTCACTGATCATAAAAGTCTGAAGTATTTCTTCGAACAAAAGGAACTCAACATGAGACAGAGGAGGTGGTTGGAACTGATCAAGGATTATGACTGTGAAATTCATTATCATCCAGGCAAAGCCAATGTGGTTGCTGACGCCCTTAGCCGGAAAGGACAACCCGAACCAATTCGGGTGAGGGCTTACCAGATAATCATGACGCCTAATGTTATGTAACAAGTGAGGGAGTTTCTAGATGAGGCATTGAGAGATGATAGAGTCAACTCTGAAAGGATGAAAGGACAAGTTTCAGATTTAGGGGAAAACACCCTGGGCGTTAGAACCCGATCTGGACGAATGTGGATCCCTCTCTATGGGGATTTGAGGAGGAAGATCATGGATGCGACTCACAAAACTCGATATTTCATTCATCCCGGTGCCACAAAAATGTATCAAGATCTGAAGAAAGATTACTGGTGGCCGGGAATGAAGCGAGACGTGGCTAAGTACGTGAGCAAGTGCCTGACTTGTCTGTAAGTGAAGGAAGAGCACCAAAAGCCATATGGAAAGATCCAACCTTTGGATATTCCTGAATGGAAATGGGAACACATCACAATGGACTTCATCACGAAGCGACCTCGCACGACGAGAGGAAGCGACGCGATCTGGGTGATTGTTGACCGTTTCACAAAGAGTGCCCATTTCCTACCAATTCGTGAGACCTTTTCCTCTGAGAGGTCAGCAGAGCTATTTATCAAGGAGATCGTGGCTCGTCACGGCGTGCCAGTGTCTATCATTTCGGATAGGGACACATGGTTTACGTCCGAGTTCTGGAAGATGTTTCACGACTCAATGGGGACTAGACTACATATTTGTACGGCTTACCACCCCCAGACGGATGGCCAGTCGGAAAGAACGATTCAGACGTTAGAAGACATGCTACAAGCATGTGCAATCGACTTTGGAGGAAGTTGGGATAAGCACTTACCGTTGGCAGAATTCTCATATAATAATAGTTACCATGCCAGCATTGGTATGCCACCTTATGAGATGATGTACGGTAGGAAGTGCAGAACGCCCGTGTGTTGTGGTGACATCGGGCAAAAGTAATTGGGAAGTCTTGAAGTGATTGAGGTCACAACCAAGAAGTTAGATAAGATTAAGGCATTCATGAAAGCCGCAAAGGATCGCCAGAAGTCTTATGCTGATAAGAGGAGTAGACCAATAGAGTTTTAGGTTGGTGACAAGGTTATGCTCAAGGTATCTCCCTGGAAAGGGATCATCAGGTTTCGAAAATGGGGAAAGTTAAGCCCAAGGTTCATAGGGCCATTTCGTATTGTCAGGAGGGTAGGGGAAGTGGCCTACAGATTAGAACTACCCGATGAGTTGAGTGGAATTCACCCTACGTTCCATGTATCTCATCTCAGGAAATGCCTGGCAGATAATGATGCAGTTGTACCATTAGAAGACATTGAAGTCGATGAACGGCTGAATTATGTAGAGCAGCCGGTGGCCATTCTTGACTGGAAAGAGAAACGCTTAAGGAATAAAGTGGTTCCACTGGTACGGGTACAGTGGAGACACAAAAAGGGATCGGAATCAACGTGGGAGACCGAGGAGGAAATGAGGCAATATTATCCTCAATTGTTTGACGACTGACAGGTTTCGAGGACGAAACCTAAGTAAGTGGGGGAGACTTGTAACACCCCGAAAAGTCAAAACGAGTCATCAAGGATAATGGGCTTAATTATTGGGTATTTAATAAAGCAAGAAAATGGGTTATGGGCTAAATTAGGCTTATGGGCAAGAGCCTAAGTGATTAAGGGCCCATAATCAGCCCTTTAACCCACCAAATCAGCCTTCATCTTCCTCATTTGCAACCCTAGCCACCCAAACTCGTAGAGAGAGAAAGTAGAGAGAGAAAGTGGAGAAAACTCAAGATTTGGAGCTTCAAAGGTTAAGAGATTGAAGATCTGGGTGTTGGAGCATCAAACCATAAGAAAGGAGCCACAAATCCAGGTAAGAATCGACCTCTAAACCCTTCTGTAGATCAAACCCGGAATCTAGGGTTTTGGGTTTTGAAAAGTTGCAAAGAATTGCATAAAGATCACATTTTTACGTATGAAAACATGTATAAAGCTTAGATATAGCCTCATGGTTGATAAACTAAGAGATTGGACGTAAAAAGTTGTGATTTTGGGTTAAAAACGGCTGGTTCATAATTTTTATGCGATCTGCGAAACTGTCTGTGCATCCAGCGAAATTGCATATTCAAACCGCAAAACTGTGGGTTTTTCTGCGAAACTATAGTTTCGTAGGTAATTTCGCAGCCATGGAATTCCAACGAAAGATGGGCGAAACTGCTATGCGAAACTTGCAGTGAAACTGTCAGCGAAACTGGCAGCGAAACTGGCAGCGAAGCTGGTAGCGAAATTAGTAGCGAATTTAGGCAGAAATTAACCCCTTTAAGTGTTAACTTATCTGCAGGCTGTGTAGTGTGATCTTAGCTGTAAGGCCCCGTTCCCGGGACGCTCAAAGCTGGTCAATCATCGCACATAAAACATATAGTTATATAAATTTTAATAAAACATTACAGCAGAAACATTTAAACAACCATTTCGTTTCATTATAATTCCTTTTGGAAAATAATACATCGTTGACTGATTACAAAATAACTTGTTGCATTACATCACAAAAAAACATTATACAATATGGATGCCATCCAAAATGAGCCAAGTAGCCGCCCCGTGCCATCCTCAGCAACCATTACCTGCCAACTGGAAACACATAAAAGTCAGCGTTGCTGAGTGAGTTCTAGTTTTTAAAATAAAATATACTTTACTTTCTTTCAAAACCGTTCTATACTTTCGCATATGATCACACATAATACGTACACATAGATAATATCATTATTATCTTCCTTTACTGTTTATCACTTTCTTCTTTACTTTTTACGGTCAGTGTCTTCAGCTGTACCCCAAACGTAAGCACAAAGTGTGTACTGGGCCGAAGATTATAAAACTACTTCCATAACGCACATAGCCTGGCACCAGCATCGGGGTAAGCAACAAAGATCCCTCCTGTATATTGTACCCCAAACGTAAGCAAAAACGGGTATTGGGCCGAAGTTTATCAGACTTCCATAACGCACATAGCCTGGCACCAACACCGGATCAAGTAACAAGGATTCTATACATAAGTTTACCCCAAACGTAACACAAAGCGGGATACTGGGCCAAAGTTGATAAGACTTCCATAACGCACATAGCCTGGCTCCAGCATCGGGGTAAGTATCCACTATAATCCATGTACTATACAACTGGTTAGTCACAAAGACTAGACCCCTGTGTGTATCCTTATGGGTTAGCTAAACCACACACAGTTGAGCTTACGACATTTTAGAGTCGTGCATCTCCGTACATTTTGCTTGCAAGCCTTTCTTTACTATCACTTTCATTAATGCATGCATTCTATCATTATGTTCCTCTTTTCATTATCTTCCACTTTACGTTACATAATACTTTATCATTTCTTTCACAACTATAACACGTAAAGCCATGAGAAAGATAACATACATAACACGGAACATAAACATAACCATATAGGGCACTATCACACATGACATAACAATCATCATACATACCATCATGTGTAAGCATCAATCATAACATCATCATACATGCTACATCATACATACCATCACATCATCTATGACTCTAAAAAGTCAACTTACATAGCCCCCCGGGAACATCCCAAATCAAAGCCTACTTTACACTTTTTCCCAAAAATAAGAAAAATAATTTAAGTCTTAGGCGCATGGGCACTATTCAGGCGCATGGCCTTCCAGGCGCATGGGGAACACTTAGGCGCATGGGAAACTTTTAGGCGCATGGACACTATTGGGGCGTATGGGCAACACTTAGTCATTCTGGGCAAATTCTAGGCGCATGGGCACTATGCAGGCGCATGAGTGCCTGGGCGCATGGGCTTTCTAGGCGTCTGGACACTTAGTCAATTTCAGCCTTTTTCAGGCACATGGACACTATTTGGGCGCATGAACTTTTGGGCGCATGGGCAGTCAAGTCAAACGTCAACAACATAATTCAGTCCCCAATCATCATTTAACATGTTCTAAGCTTAAATCATACATTCTAAGCAATAGAACATGAACATACCATTATCATAACGACATACATTACCCAAACTCAAACCCACCCGCATTCATACACACACATACATACGGGTACACACCCACATTATATAAAACGTTTAAACATGTGTTTCCATCCCCAAATCAGTCAAAACAAGTAAAAAGAGGGTTCTAGAACTCACCTTAACAGCTCTTGGTTATGACTTCTTGATTACTCGTTTGCAAATTGAGTTCTACCACCTAGAAACCCACCAAACACACACAACCGAACACACAAACACACATAAGCATATAACCGAGGCATAGCCGGTCAAGAGCAACTTAAAACCAAGAATTCTTACCTGAATTCGAACTTCTTGTTCTTCTTTCTTCAAAATCCAAGAGTTCACTTCTTTCTCTCTCTAGAAATCCGATTGCTAAAAGCTGAAAGTAACATGGTATGGCGGCCATGTTGCTTTATTCACCAACTTTTGAAACTTTTGTCCTTTTTGGCACTTTTAACCCTTCAACTTGGGTTAGATGTAACACCCCGAAAAGTCGAAACGAGTCATTAAGGATAATGGGCTTAAATAATGGGTATTTAATAAAAGAAGGAAATGGGTTATGGGCCAAATTGGGTTTATGGGCAAGAGCCTAAGTGATTAAAGGCCCATAATCAGCCCTTAAGCACCCAAAAACCAGCTTCATCTTCCTCATTACAACCCTAGCCACCAAATTCGTAGAGAGAGAAAGTAGAGAGAGAAAGTGGAGAAAACTCAAGATTTGAAGCTTCTAAGGTGAAGAGATTGAAGATCTGGGTGTTGGAGCATCAAGATCTAAGAAAGAAACAACAAATCCAGGTAAGAATCGACCTCTAAACCCTTCTGTAGATCAAACCCGGATTCTAAGGTTTTGGGTTTTGAAAAGTTGCAAAGAATCGCATAAAGGTCACATTTTTACGTATGAAAACATGTATAAAGCTTAGATTTAGTCTCATGGATGATAAACTAAGAGATTGGACGTAAAAAGTTATGATTTTGGGTTAAAAATGGTCTGGACCGTAATTTTTATGCGATCTGCGAAACTGTGTGTCATCACAGCGAATTTGCATATTCAATCAGCGAAACTGTGGATCTTCCTGCGAAACTATAGTTTCGCAGTAGTTTCGCAGACATGGTTTTCCAACGAAAGTTGGGCGAAAACTGGCAGCAAAGCTGGCAGCGAAGATGCCAGCGAAACTGCCAGCGAAGGTGCTAGCGAAACTAGCAGCGAAACTGCTGGTGAAACTAGCAGCGAAACTGTTGGTGAATCTAGCTGCGAAATTGCTGATATTGCAGCAGCGAAATTAGCAGCGAATTTAGGCAGAAAGTAACCCCTTTAAGTGTTAGCTATTCTGCAGGCTGCGTAGAGTGATCCTAGCCTTGTAAGCTTAGCCTAGAAGTTATTCGTGATATCCAGGTGAGTTCTAGATCCCCTATTTATAAGCTTTTCATGTTTGGGGCTATTATGCATACTAAATTTACATTTTTAAACGACCAAGATTTTAAGGGGTTTTAAGAGGAAGAACGATTTTTCTATAAGTAAACCTGCTATATAAATCCTTAATTATAAAATTCTTCGCGCTGACCTGGCAGCCCGGCCCCAGCCAGGGGCGTTGCCCCTTGGACCCCACTAGGGGCTGCTGCCCTAGGACCCCGCTGTCAGGGGCTGCCGCCCCCGAACCCCCGCTGTCCCGCGGCGGTTCGGTTATGTTTTACGATGATTTTACTTGGCATGATGTGTACTTAATAAGTTAAGTATTATATATATTAAAGTGGAAGATGATATTAAAGAAAAGTGAAACTTAATGAATGTTACCCCCGGGCCCGTTTGATGATGGAAAGTCTTGCAAGCACTATGATAGACTTCACTTATGTGAGTCTAATGTATGATGATGGATCTGTATTCATGAGCGGGCTATGTGCCTTGCAGTGTGGATCAACTGTCGGGGGTTAGCTACCGTTTCATGTGTACCGACAGGGATTGGCATTTGTTGTCAATTAACATGGAGCTCTTGCTTTGTGCAATCTCATTTATGATGAAAGTGAAAGATAATGAAAGAATGAAAGATAATGAACATGCTTATTATGATGCAAGTAATGTTATATTCTATGTTGTACGCATGGTCATTATATAAAGGATAAAGATTATATTTTCTTATAATATTTAAAACTAGAACTCGCTCAGCGAAGCTGACTTTTATGCATAATAGTTGGCAGGTAAGTGCTGATGCTGAGGATGGCACACGGAGCTACTTGGGGAGCTATGGATGGCATTCCTACTTATGAAATCTTATTGTAATTTAAGAACAATTAGCATGTTTTGTTGAAATTAAAGGACAAGTGTATGAGTACAATATGATTTCTATGTTTTAAATGAATGTCTAATTATTTCCGCTGCAATGTTTTATTATTAAACCGATTTTATGCTATGATTAACCAATGTGAGGCTTCCCGGGAACGGGGCCTTACATTAGATTACATTTCCTTCTTTCCCTCCACTTTTATTTATTCTTTCTTGCCATGAAGAAAATAACCGGGTGTTACAAGTCCACCCCCCTTATATAGGTTTCGTCCCCGAAACCTGTTATTCCTCAAACAGATGAGAGTAATGCTGCCTCATCTCTTCTTCAGTCTCCCACGTAGACTCTGATCCCTTCCTGTGTTTCCACTATACACACACAAGGGGAACCACTTTATTCCTTAACCGCTTCTCCTTACGATCAATGATCGCTACTGGTTGCTCCACATAATTGAGCCGTTCGTCTACCTCGATATCTTCCAGTGGTACAACCATATCTTCGTCTTCTAAACACTTTCTTAAGTGAGATACACTGAATGTCGGATGAATTCCACTTAACTCACTGGGTAACTCCAACCTATAGGCCACCTATCCTACTCGCGCAATGATTTGGAAAGGCCCTATATACCTTGGGCTCAACTTGCCCCGCTTTCTGAACCGAATGATACCCTTCCAAGGTGAGACTTTTACATAACTCTATCACCCACCTGGAACTCAATCGGTCGACGTCTCTTATCGGCATACGACTTCTGCCTGTCTTTAGCTGCTTTCATAAAGGCTTTGATATTTTCAAGTTTCTCAGTCGTAGCCTCGATCACCTCAATACTCCCCAACTCCTTCTGACCAATATCACCCCAACACACAGGGGTTCTACATCTCCTACCGTATAGCATCTCATAAGGGGGCATACCAATACTGGCATGGTAACTGTTATTGTAGGAGAACTCAACTAACGGTAAGTGGTCATCCCAACTTCCTCCAAAATCAATGTCGCATGCCCGAAGCATATCTTCTCGCGTCTGGATCGTCCTCTCCGACTGACCATCCGTCTGTGGATGATAAGTCGTGCTAATATGCAACCTCGTCCCCATAGCATCATGGAATTTCTTCCAAAACTTAGATGTAAATCGGGTGTCACGATCAGACACAATAGACAGCGGCACACCATGACGAGTTACAATTTCCTTAATGAGTAGATCCGCCAATCTCTCGGATGAATATGTCTCGCGGATCGGTAGGAAGTGAGCGCTCTTCGTCAGACGATCAACTACCACCCATATAGCATCATACCCCCGCGCGGTACGCGGTAGCTTCGTAATAAAGTCCATGGTGATATGCTCCCACTTCCACTCCGGTATATCCAATGGTTGGATCTTCCCGTACGGCTTCTGATGCTCGGCCTTCACTTGTAAACAAGTAAGGCACTTACTCACATACTGCGCCACATTGCGTTTCATACCCGGCCACCAATAATCCTTCTTCATGTCTTGATACATCTTTGTAGCACCGGGATGAAAAGAGTATCGAGTCTTATGAGCTTCATCCATAATCTTCACACGTAAATCCCCGTGACTCGGAATCCACATCCGTCCAAAACAGGTTCTAACACCGAGAGTGTTTTCACCCAACTCCGCGACCAGACCTCTCATTCTTTCAGAGTTAAGATGATCTTCTTTCAATGCCTCATCTTAAAACTCCTTTACCTGCGTCATCACATTAGAGGTCATAATCAACTGATAGGCTTTCACCCTAATCGGCCCGGGTCTCTCTTTTCGGTTGAGGGCATCCGCCACCACATTGGCCTTGCCCAGATGGTAATGGATCTTGTAATCATAATCCTTTATGCGCTCTAACCATCTCCTTTGCCTCATGTTCAAATCCTTTTGCTCGAAGAAGTACTTCAAGCTCTTGTGGTCAGTGAATATGGTGCACTTCGTTCCGTATAGGTAGTGCCTCCAAATCTTCAATGCAAAGACCACAGCTGCTAGCTCCAAGTCATGAGTAGGATAATTAACCTCATGAACTTTCAACTGTCGGGATGCATAGGCTATAACCTTACCTCTCTGCATGAACACACATCCCAACCCCGAGTAGGAAACATCTGAATAAACCACCAAATCCTCAGTTCCCTCGGGTAACGACAAGACAGGAGCTTGAGTTAACCTCGTCTTTAACTCCTCAAACGCCTTCTCTTGAGCTTGACCCCATACAAACTTTACATCCTTACGAGTCAACTTAGTCAACAGAGAAGTTATCTTGAAGAACTCTTGGATGAATCTTCTGTAATATCCCGCCAGACCCAAGAAACTACGAATCTCGGATGGCGTCTTTGGAGACTTCCATTGCATCACCGCTTCCACCTTCGCCGGGTCTACCATAATCCCCTCGGGATTCACTTCATGACCCAAAAATTGCACTTCGCGCAACCAGAACGCACACTTGGAGAAATTAGCATACAACTTCTCCTTTCTCAACGTCTCTAACACCTCTCAAATGTGGCCGACATGTTCCTCCTTGCTCTTCGAATAAATCAGGATATCATCAATAAACACAATCACTGGTTTATCCAACATCGGCCGACACACTCAATTCATTAAGTCCATAAAAGCAGTTGGCGTGTTGGTTAAACCAAAAGACATAACGAGAAACTCGTAGTGTCCGTAGCGCGTATGAAAAGCTGTTTTAGGAATATCCTGCTCCTTCACCTTCAACTGATGGTAACCAGATCGAAGGTCTATCCTTGAGAACCAACTGGCACCTTGGAGCTGATCAAACAAGTCATCAATTCTCGGTAAGGGGTACCGATTCTTCATTGTCAACTTATTTAACTCACGGTAGTCTATACACATCCTCATACTACCGTCCTTCTTCTTCACGAATAAGACCGGAGCACCCCAAAGCGATATACTCGGTATAATAAACCCTTTATCAAGCAACTCCTACAGTTGTTTCATCAGTTCCTTCATCTCGGTAGGAACCAACCGATACGGTGCCTTAGCAACAGGTTAGGCACCTAGTGCAGGACCGTTTAAGGGCTTGAACACAATTACAACACAACAACACAATGAGGAGAGCAAACTAAACTTTAATCAAACAGTGAACTGGATTAACCAAGGTGATACAAAGAACACAAGTAAAGTAAAGAGACAGAAAAAGAGAGTATGGGTTTCAAGGAGGCAGTATATTGCTTTCTCAAGTTCTTTTACAAGTGTTACAAAGCATAAAGAAAGATACAAGAACTTGAAATACTTATACTACAACCTACAGCCGGCTATACTTTGAAAGCCAGCTGGATACAATTGACTAGACACTAACAAAATCAATTGTAGGATCAAAAGGCATATCTGCCTTTTGACCTTGTGACTATGACATGCCATAGCTCACATCCTTATACATTACAAAAAGGATAAAGTACATAAAGTAGAAAGTTTACAGACTCAAGACCTCAATGTACAGTTCCCAAAAGCATGGACCTTTTCACCAACTCATGTAAGTTGGTGACTTTACAGAGATGCAGCGGAAAAAGTGCTTTATGGAACAGTACATCAGATAAAGCATGTATACTAAAAGTCTTCGAAAGAAATCTGTCTTCATAGGTTGAAGCTTCGGAAGACTTTGTCTCTGAGGCTTCGGAAGACTTCATGTTTGGCTTCGGAAGATATTGGTCTTGGCTTCGGAAGATTTTACACTTAGAGTATTTTCTAATGCATTGTGTAAAATTTCCGAAGCATTCTTCCCTTCAGTACTTAGTGCATGTTGCAGAGACACTTTAAATGTTTTGGGTTGCATCAGACTTAAGGAATCCTTACAAACTCCCCCTAGGCTGATGCTACCAAAACACTAAGAAGATCTTCAGATATTGGTAGTCTTCAGTACAATCATAACTATTCCTTTCTTCATTAGATGGTCAGGATCATCAAGACTCTCATAGTATCTTCTCATTTCAAAGAGATCATGCAGAGGTAAGTTGATTATGTCTTGCCAGGACTAGACATTCTCAACACCTTGATCTCTGATAACATGCCATCTTTCTGGATTGGTAGAGTAAGTCCAGGACAAGATGGGTGTCTCAGTTGTTAGAGGAGCCACTTGCATAGGAGTTGATTGGGCTGCCTCATCATGCACTTCCTCAGGTTGATCTGATTCAGCCTGAGGTGTAGAGGGTAGATGACTTAGGCTTCTTCTTCTTTGTCTTTGGTTTAGAAGCCATTCTCTTCTTCCTCTTAGATGACTTTAACTGAGAAGACTGGTCTGCAGCACCATGTTGATCATCATTGTCTTTCTCAGTTGGGTGTTCCTCCCTCACAGGTTCAGAAGGAGAGGGAGTTTGACCCTGCCTTGGATTAGAAGATGAAGCTTGCTGAGGCTCAGCTGGAGGTTCTGGTTGAGGTGTCTCAGGTTGTTCAAACTTGACCTCCACTTCAGGTGGGACTTGACTTGGAAGAGAGTGCAAGTCAATCAGTTCACCACTCTTTATCTTCTGCTTGATCACCCTTATATGCTCATCCATTATGGATAGAGACATGGGGCCAAGTCTCCTTCTGGAGAATCCATACAGCTTCAAGAAGCTCATCATTCTTTGTCTGTCAGCAGACTTCTTTACACTCTTTTGAATGATGGCTCTTGACTTTGCAGCTTCTTCCCTTAGCTTCCTTTTGGTTGTCTTTCTTTCTTTGACTAGCTCAAGCTCAAGTTGCTTTAGATACTCAAACTCAATGAAGTCATAGGACTGGAGAAGAAGTGCATCTGCCTGATAGAAGCCTGTGGCACTCAGGTAGTTGATCATCTTGATCCTATCTTCTTCTTTATCTACCTGAGGTTCTTGTGGAGCCTCATATTCCTGTGCAGGACTTTCTTGAACTGGAGAGAGAGTGGGAGCATGCTAGAGGTCTTTCTGTTCTTTCTCCTCTTTGAATTGGAGAAGTAGCCTTGCATCCTCTTTCTCCTTCATCTCTCTTGACACTTCCATGTCAGCCAGTTCATTTAACTCTTCTAAGGGGAGGGAGATGATTTCATCAATATCATAGTTCCTGGTCTGTAAATAGGTAATCCTGACTGCCCTTAACTCATCATCTTGAGTATTTGGTCTGGGGCAGCCCTGATTGCAGCTTGCATGAAGCTAGATGACCCAGAAGAACTTTCTCCCCTTAACTTCCTTTTCCTCTTTCTCTCTTCCTCCTCAATTTCCTCAGGAGTCATTATCCTTTTCCCTTTGTCACCAACAGACCTTTGTGACTCAGGGTGGGTTGAGGCTTGGCCTTCATTGCTTGGTGTAGCTTCCATGCTCTGGCCAGAGAGAGGCTGAGAAACACCTTCACCAGCAGGTGTCTCAGAAAGAGTTTGGACCTCTGCAGCAGTTGTTGATGATGAGACAGGGGTCTCAGGTTCTGCCACTAGGCCTTCAGTCAAGGTTTCCCCTATGAAACTAATCTTAGGGTCCACCTCAACATCCAGTTGACCGATGACATTGCCTGATTGCCTAAGTCTCCCTTCTTAGAGAGAACTCTGCAAGGATCCTATCTTGGATTCTTTGAGCCAGCCTGTCAGCTTGTCTTGAATTGCTTGGATTGACAAGTGGCATGTTGACTAAATCCAATCTTTCATAGAAGTCAGGCTTTGGAAATTAAAACACTTCTTGTTGACCTTGAACTCTGTGAAGGATAAGGGCTCTTCTGTCAGCATCATACCTCCACCTTATGATGTAGTTGCCAGTTCCTTGTGGTGGAGATGAGACAGCCCTTGGTATACCTTCCTCAAAGAGACTCCTGATGATTGAGTCTATAGAGTCCATATTAATGTGAACTTGAGGAAGTTGCTGAGAATGCACAACAGCAAGTGAGGATGGTGAGTCCTCTATGTCCATTCTCTGTGAAGAACTCCCAGGTTCTGTGGTTGTAATAACTTTCTCCCCCTTTTTGGTAGCATCACCCACTTGCATAGGTGAGCTGGAGGATAAGTCAATCACTTCACAGGGTCTTGTGTTCCTGGTTGAGCTCTCCTTAAAGGTCTCCCAGCTAGTTTTTCCTTTAGATATGAAATCTGAAGTTGCTGATCATTGACCCTGTTATGTAAGGTAGTCACCTGAGATCCAAGTGACTAACCTCAGAGACTAAATAGGAGATGTTTTGACAATTTCTGCACCTTAGTCTCAAATTCCCCTCATCTTCTTCAGAAGAATCATTGGGGGATGAGATGATTAGACCAAATCCTCTCTCTCACCACCAGCTTGAGGTTCTTGGCTACTGGTTTTCCTCTGCTCACTGGCAACCTCAGTTGAGATGCCAGTGGGCTGAGTTGCCATGGTTGAGGTCTTAATGATGTAGTCACTTTCAAAAGTGAGAGCCTCTTCCATATGGACATCTGAACAGGTTCAGAAGTGTCCACCTCAGTAATAGGTGACTGATGTGGGATAGACTGAGGAGAGTCAGAGGTACTCATCTCTCTTTGAGTGGGGAGGAGAAGAGAGACTCATGGTACTCACTGAATCCTAAGTCTTCATCAGTATAAAAGGATAGGTTGGGAATTGGTTGGTTGAGATCTAAAGGCTGGGGATGGTAGCTGTCCCTGAAGGTTGTTCACTTGAGTGTTGAGACTCAGAGTGAAGGCTTAAGGCTGTTGGGCTTGTGAGCTCATCAGGATGAGCATGAGGAACCTCAGCCCTGATAGGTGAAGACATGGGAGTGGTTTGCTCCTCAGGAGAAGTGGGAGCTCTAGTGTCCACTTCCTCCTGTAAGGTTGAGTATATGGGGGCCTGCACAGACTCAATAGCCTGAGCAGGGGTTCGTTTGGATTTTCTTTGGTAGGTGAGGGTGATTTCTGGTCTTTTTAGAGGTAAGGATAAAAGAGGTGTGGGTTCAACACTAGCTTGTGTTGCTAGGTTGTCACCTTGAGCAATGAGCTCTAACATTTTGGGACTAGGGCTGTTTCTACCCCTGAGAAGCCTACAGTTGGCTTCTTCATTATTTTAAAGATGTCGGGCTTCATCTGTCCCAATTTAAGAATATTACTTGTTTCCCTCAACTGTGAGCCCAGTTCACAGTTGAGAATGTGTTGAACATATCTAGGAAACATGTAATACTCTAAGGAGTCTAAGTTTGCAAGTAAATTAGTATAAACAAATTGTGAATACCTGAACTTGACCCCCTGAACCATTCCATGAACTATAAAGGAGAGATCCTCAGGAATCTGGTCCCATCCACCATGCTTGTTTGATAAGCTGTGGATAACCACATGGAGCAGGTATTTCCACTGGGATGAGACCTTCCCTTTCCTGAAGGTCTTTACAGAGAAATCTCCCTCATAGCCCATCTGCTCAAAGGAATGATTAACAGCTTCCTTTGGGAAGGACACCTCACCTTCTTCATCATCCAGCTGCAAATGTTGGTTAATGATGGCCGGAGTGATGAAGATTGTCCTCCCTTGCACTGTGGCAGACAGTGCCTTCTCCCCATCCATAATGACCTCTTGGCAGGTCTTCCAGAATTCAAGCAAGTGATCCTCATATAGAGTAGGATCAATGGTCAGGGAGGTGAAATAGTTTGACAGAGTCAAGAATTGGCAAATCTCTGAGAAACTTGCATCTTTCTCAGAGCTTAACAGAGCAACTTGATTATGTTGCCTGTGAAGTTGCATGGAGAAATCTGGGTTGTTTCTGCGGTTAAGGTTGGCCATTTCAGAAGCTTAAGGGTGAAGAAAGGTAGAAAGCAAAGGCGGTTTAGAGAATTAGGTTAGAGGAATAGTGGAATTGAGGAAGATAGTGGGAAAGAGGGGGAACCGTTGGGTATTTATGTGAAAAGGGATTTGAACCAAAGTTAATGAAAGAGGATAAACTTTGAAATCCGGAAGTCGGTCCCACCTCTGAAAAGGTAGTTTACTTTTGCTCAAAAAGTAGTTTTCTTGGAATTCGAAAAGCTTCCGAAGGTAATTTGTCTTCGGAAGTTTTAATTGAAAAAGCTTCCGAAGCTAAAATGGCTTCGGAAGATTTTCCTGAGAGTCTTGAAAATTTATGCTTCGGAAGAGAAATAAACCCTTGGATGCTTTGTATAAGAATAAACAAAGCTTCCGAAAGTTAATTTTGCTTCGGAAGGAAAAAGTCCTTAAAAATGAATAAGTGTCTGAGATAAGAATTTTAAGCTTCGGAAGATGAGTTTAGACTTCTTCCGAAGGTAAAATCTCTTAGACAGTTATTTATTTTGAAGACATTTTTCTTCCGAAGATAAAATTTTATCTTCCGAAGTATCAGAAAATTTTCAAGAATCTAAGGAAAGTCTTCAAAAAGAATTTTACATCCAAAGAAAACATGAGCTTATGAAAGTGATGAACTAGACAACTTAGGACACACATATTTTAAGAAGAAATAATTAGAATTAGTTTTAAAGAAAAGTCTACTCAAAGTTAATCATCCCAATAGCTGATATCAGATACTTAAATCTCTGTTCATCAAAAGCTTTTGTGAACAGATCAGCATATTGTTCATCTGTATGAACTTTGACTAGTTTAATTAATCCCTTTTCATAGTTATCTCTTATTAAATGATACCTGATGTTGATGTGTTTGGTCCTTGAGTGCTGCACAGGGTTCTCAGTGATAGAGATAGCACTATTGTTGTCTATGTGGATAGGAGTCTCTTTGAAGTTAAATCCATAGTCCAGCATCTGATTTTGAATCCAAAGCACTTGAGCACAGCAGCTTGCAGCAGCAATGTATTCAGCCTCAGCAGTTGATGCAGACACACAGGATTGTTTCTTGCATTGCCATGAGACAACCCTTCCACCAAGGAATTGACATCCCCCAGATGTAGACTTTGCAGTCATGTTGCAACCACCATAATCACTATCTGTATAAGCATACAGATTGAAATTAGGATTCTTTGGATACCATAGACCAAGTGTTGAAGCACCTTTGAGGTATCTTAAAATCCTTTTCACAGTGATTAAGTGAGACATCTTAGGGTTGGCTTGATATCTTGCACAAATACATGTAGCAAACATGATATCAGGCCTGCTAGCTGTAAGATACATAAGAGACCCAATCATAGCCCTGTATAAATGTTCATCTACACACTCCCCCTCAAGATCAGGACCAAGGGAGTGGTTTCTGGCTATGGGTGTCTTAGCAATCTTACAATCAGTCATGTTGAACCTCTTGAGTATGTCTTGAACATACTTTGACTGACTTATGAAGATGCCATCTTCAACCTGCTTCACTTGAATTCCCAGAAAGAAATTGAGTTCTCCCATTGAACTCATTTCAAATCTGTCTTTCATCAGCTTCTCAAAGTCTTTGCAGAGCTTTGGATTAGTTGAACCAAAGATGATGTCATCTACATATACTTGAACCAGCAATAAGTCATTTCCCTGTCCTTTGATGAAGAGAGTTCCATCTATAGTACCTCTCCTGTATCCATGTTTACAAAGATACTCAGATAGTGTCTCATACCACTTCCTGGGTGCCTGATGCAGCCCATAAAGAGCTTTGTCAAGCTTGCAGACATAATCAGGATGATCAGGGTCTACAAAACCAGGTGGCTGTTTGACATAAACCTCTTCATCAATCACTCCATATAAGAAAGCACACTTTACATCAAGTTGAAAGACCTTGAAGTTCTTGGATGCAGCAAATGCCAGGAATATCCTAACAGCTTCTAGTCTTGCTACAGGAGCAAAGACATCAGTGTAGTCAATCCCTTCTTCTTGTGTGTATCCTTGAACAACTAGTCTTGCCTTGTTCTTGATGATGATTCCTCTATCATCCTTCTTATTCCTAAAAACCCATTTGGTTCCAATGGTAGTCTTCCCATGAGGAAGAGGACAAAGGTTCCAAACTTTCTGCCTTTTGAATTGAAGCAGCTCTTGTTGCATAGCTTCAACCCAACTTCCATCCTTTAGAGCTTCATCAACTTTCTTTGGCTCTATCTGAGATAAGAAACAAGAGTGAAGACAAACATTTGCTTCATGGGTTTGTCCTCTTGTTCTTACCCCTGTGACAACATCTCCAATGATGTTTGTGGTGGGGTGAGACTTGTGGATCCTTAGCTGAGGGATCACAGCAAGTTGCTGAGAAAGATCCAAATTTGAGAAATTTAGATCTGGCCTGGAAGATTCACCCTCCACATTATCACACTTATCAAGATTAACTTGATCCAATGAGTGTGTGACATCATTGATGTTGTCATCTATGGTGTGGTTATTAGCATCAAGAAATTCCTGATCACTATCACCATCACCATTGTTGTCTTCTACAATTGAGGTGTCTTTATCTGGTTGAGAAGCCTCTGAGCTGGAATTTGAAGGCATACCAGATGTATCAGCTGAATTTGTCATTGTTGTGCTGATAGAAACCTCATTTGCTGAAGTAGTTCCAACTGGAGCTGAAGATGTATGAGTTGAGGGTCTTCCTAGCTCAAATCTTGGATCAGGATCACCTGTATTTAAATTTTCTGCAGATCCTGAAACATGCTCACAAGATTTGTTAAAACAGTTGGTAACTAAATCAAGATCAAACAGCCAATCCGGACCAGAACCAGCCACACGGGTGTGTGCTCATTGAAAGTCACATTGGCTGACTCCTCAACAATTCTAGTTCTGAGATTGTATACTCTATAAGCTTTAGCTTGGGAAGAGTATCCAATGAAGTGTCCATCATCTGATTTCTCAGCAAACTTGGCAATTTGATCTTTGGTATTCAAGATGGTGCAGGGACATCCAAATGACCTGAGAAAACCAATGAAAGGTTTCCTCTTGTGCCAAAGTTCATAAGGAGTCTTACCATGTGTCTTAACTACTAAAACTCTGTTTTGCACATAGCAAGCAGTATTAACTGCCTCTGCCCAGAAGGTGATAGGCAGTTTAGAGTCAGACAACATAGTTCTTGCAGCTTCAATAAGTGTCCTGTTTCTCCTCTCAGCAACTCCGTTTTGCTGAGGAGTCCTGGGAGCACTATATTGTCTTGTAATACCTTTTTCATCACAAAATGTATCAAGGATTTGGTTCTTGAATTCAGTTCCTTGATCACATCTTATGGTTTTGACCTTGTGATCACATTGATTCTCAACTTTTAAGATGAAATTCTTCAGAATCTCAGGGGTTTCATCCTTAGTTCTAAGGAAGAAGACCCAAGTGAATCTTGTAAAATCATCTGTGATCACCAAACAGTAAGAGGTCCTTCCTAGACTCATTACACTGGTGGGGCCAAAGAGATCCATATGTAACAAGTGTAGGGGAGTAGTGATGGAGTTCTTTTCCTTAGGCTTGTGAGATACCTTGTGTTGCTTCCCTTTCAGGCATGCAACACAATGATCATCACTTGTAAACTCTTTCTTTGGCATTCCAGTTACCAGATCATGTTTAATTAATTTATTCATGTTCTTAAAGTTTACATGGCACATTCTTTTATGCCATAGGAAAGACTCATCACTATTTGCTTTAGATAGAAAGCATGAAACTTCTCCAGAGGGAGATGTTTCTTGCAAATCCATCTTGTACATGTTCCCTTTCCTGGGGGCTCTGAGCAGGATATGCTCATGAGGAATGACCACTCCAGGCTTGAGAACAATGCACTCATGCTCAGTAAAGAGCATGTTATGACTCTGATCACAAAATTGGGATACACTCAGAAGATTGTACCCAAGCTCCTTAACAAAGTTTACCTTCTCAATGCTGAGCTTACCATTTGTGACCTTGCCCCTTCCAGAAATGTAACCACCTTCATCTCCTCCAAAAGCAACTGGTCCTCCATCAATTCTCTCAAAATTATGGAGTAGAGACCTATTGCCTGTCATGTGCCTGGAACAGCCACTGTCAATTATCCAGACATTCCTGTTTGTCTTGAGCTGTTCCTGCACAAAGAAAATGATTAGTTACATTTGGAAACCCAAGCCTTACTTGTCTTGGGCTCACTAAGTGTAATAGAAGGTAATGCAACAGTAATAGATCCTATGGTTGTACTATGGGGATCTTCAGCTGTTGTTGATGGAGAAACTTCAGTCATTTGGTCTTTCTTAGACTTCCACACCACCTTTGGAGTCTTGGACTTGACCTTCAAAACCTTAGAAGCTTTTGGAACTTCACAAGTTTTGATGACTGAACCTTCGGAAGATTCTACAGTCACTGCAGCAGACTTCAGTGCTTCGGAAGAACTCCTTTCTTCCGAGACCAATTTACTTCCGAAGGTAATTTTCCATTTACCTTCTTCTTTGATTTGGAGCTTCCGAAGGAAACAGACTTTCCTTCCGAAGCTTGAGACTTCTTGAGACTCTTTGAAGTCTTTGTATTGGTCATGTGGATAGTACTTTTAGGATTGTATGGGCAATCCTTAGCAATGTGAGAAGTACTTTCACACATGACACATAACATTTTCTTCTTCAAAAAGTCTCCTTTTGAGAGCAAGACTGGCTTTGGTCACATCCCTTCTCCACCTTCATCTTGGTAGATGCTGAGACAGTTCTTTTGGGCTGTGAACTGTTCTTGGAGTTTGATGGTCCAGGCTGTGCAGCAGTGGTACACAGCAGCTCAGTCTTCTTCTTTGCACTGAGATGATTTGAACAAGAACCAGGACTCTTAGCTGAGGAGTCTTGGTTGATGTCTTCAGTCCTTACTACTTTGAAACCTGCAGAGATAAAAACTTGTTTCTGCTTAGCATCAAAAGTAGCCTTGATTCTTGAGCCTTCTTTGCTTTCCTCTTGCTCTTCCTGATCAAGTTCTTTCTCTTGGACTTGGTCATCACAGTAGATTTCTTCTCCTCAGAAGGATAGTGGCCCTTGGAAGAATCCTCTTCTTCACTCTTCTCAGAGGAATTCTTCACTATCACTTCTTCATCATCCTCACTTATAGGATCTATGAGAGGAAGCTCATCTTCACAAGTTCCACACCTAGGAGATCTTACAGACAAGATTGTGTGTGGAGGAGCTATCTCATTTGATCCCAGTCCCTGTCTATTTTGATAGCACACTTTGTTGTGCAGGGATGAGGATATCATGTTCTTGAAGGTCTCTTCTTCAAGAACACTCTTCTCTGCCTTGGCTTTGCTGATCACAAGCTCAGCCTGGCACTCAGTCAACTTAGTTATGAGATCCTGGATCTGAGTTCTAAAATCTGTATGTTCATGTTTTAGTACTGAAATGGTTTTCTCCAAGTCCTCTATCTTTAACTTGTAATCATTTTCAGACTTTCTAAAATCAGATTTTAATATGTTTAATGACTCAAGATCAGATCTCATCTCTAATTGTAGGACCTGTATCTATTTACTTTAGCAATGCATTCAGGAGTACAGAGATGTTCCAATACCTTGGCTTCATCATGGTCAGCCATCAGTGCTTGGTTTGGAGAAGCATCTTCCACCTGAAAGCTCCAGTCAAAGCCTCCCTCTTCAACAGCAACAGCAGCATGTTGCTTTGGCTTCTCATTCTGAGGGCTTTGTCAGTGTAGTTTGGTCTGGGTTGTGTTTGGCCCCCATTTGTTTTAGGTGCCTTACACTCCCTAGCAAAGTGGCCCATAAGGTTACAGTTGTAACACTTAACTTTGCTTTTATCCAGCCCAAACTTTCCACTGGTAGCATTGCTTGGAAACCTTCTTCCTGTTCTCTTGTAGAACTTCTTGGCTCTGTGAGTGAGGAGAGCCATCTGCTGAACTATCTCCATATATTCCAGGTCATCTGGATGGATACAGTCCAGGTCTTCAAGAGTGAAGAGATAATTCCCACAGCTTTCATCAGTAGACACAAAGGCTTGAGAAGAACTTGTCTCTTGGAATGGGCTTCCTTGAGTAAAGTTCTCCCTTGGTGTCTCCGGGAAGGTGATGAAAGGACCCTTTTGTGAGTTGTCAGGGTAGCATATGAGATGATGTTGGGGTTCTATGCTGTCCCTTTCAACCACATGAAGGGCTGAACCCATTTGATTGTTGGAGTTGCCAGATGAACCTTGCATGTTCATCTCCATCTGGTATCCACTGAGAATCCCATACAACTCTGTAGAGTAAGAGTTTTAAGGTTCTCAGTCCTCTTGATCACCACACATAGTGTGTCCATTGCCTAGGAAGTGAGGACATGAACTTCCTTACAATGTCCCTGTTCTCAAGAGGAACTCCTCCATCCACTAGGGTATCCACTATCTCAACATACCTGAAGTATTGTTGAGTCATGGTTTCACCTGCTTTGAAGGTGAAGTTTTCAAACTGTTGCTTCAGAAGATCCTTCTTGTTCTCCTTGGCTTCAGAGGAGCCTTCATACATCAGCTTCAGTGCATCCCACAGCTGTTTGGCTGTCTTGCACTTCTTAAAACCTCTGTATACAGAGTTTGGGAGAGCAGTCTGAAGAGCAGTCATGGCCTTCCTATCAATCCCTACTCTTTTTCTATCTTCATCTGAGTAGTTGGCCACATCTTTTGGAATCATACCAGCACCAGTAGCAGAGGGGGTGCTGGGTATGAAAGGTCCATTCTCAACAGATTCCCACATTCTTGAATCAAGAGACCTGATGAAGCCTTCCATCCTCATGCACCAGGTGTCAAAATCATCAAGAGTGATCAGTGGGGATTTGTTCATGGTTCCAGTCTTCATATCAGTCTTTGAGATGGAAGCCATTTGAAAGGTTTAGTTTTTGTGTGTGTGAGGGATCTTAAGATGGTTAGATCTTATATCAAGAGCCTGAAAAGCTCTGATACCAATTGCAGGACCGTTTAAGGGCTTGAACACAATTACAACACAACAACACAATGAGGAGAGCAAACTAAACTTTAATCAAACAGTGAACTGGATTAACCAAGGTGATACAAAGAACACAAGTAAAGTAAAAAGACAGAAAAGAGAGTATGGGTTTCAAGGAGGCAGTATATTGCTTTCTCAAGTTCTTTTACAAGTGTTACAAAGCATAAAGAAAGATACAAGAACTTGAAATACTTATACTACAACCTACAGCCGGCTATACTTTGAAAGCCAGCTGGATACAATTGACTAGACACTAACAAAATCAATTGTAGGATCAAAAGGCATATCTGCCTTTTGACCTTGTGACTATGACATGCCATAGCTCACATCCTTATACATTACAAAAAGGATAAAGTACATAAAGTAGAAAGTTACAGACTCAAGACCTCAATGTACAGTTACCAAAAGCATGGACCTTTTCACCAACTCATGTAAGTTGGTGACTTTACAGAGATGCAGCGGAAAAGGTGCTTTATGGAACAGTACATCAGATAAAGCATGTATACTAAAAGTCTTTGGAAGAAATCTGTCTTCATAGGTTGAAGCTTCGGAAGACTTTGTCTCTGAGGCTTCGGAAGACTTCATGTTTGGCTTCGGAAGATATTGGTCTTGGCTTCGGAAGATTTTACACTTAGAGTATTTTCTAATGCATTGTGTGAAACTTCCGAAGCATTCTTCACTTCAGTACTTAGTGCATGTTGCAGAGACACTTTAAATGTTTTGGGTTGCATCAGACTTAAGGAATCCTTACACCTAGTATTAAATCAATCTGGAACTCGATCTCGCAGTCCGGTGGCACTCCTGGTAAGTCCTCCGGAAACACATTCGGAAAGTCACACACAACCGATACATCGGACAGTTGTGGTGTCTGCGTATCCACGTCCTTAACGTAAGCCAAGTAGGCACTACATCCATGCCTCATGCACTTTCCCGCCACCGCCATCGAAATCAGCTTCGGAATAGTCATAACTCGATCACCGAACTCTCGTCAGACGCTGTTAGTCTAATCATCTTCTAGCGACACACAATGATCAACTCGTAGTCCGCCAACCAATCCATTCCCAGGACTACATCGAATCCGCCTAAGGTCATCATAAACAGTCTAACAGGAACTTATGACCTTCTAATTCTATGTCACAACCTTCTATCATCTCAGAAATCCTGGTAGACTTACCTATGGCAGTTTCTACATCGAAGGGCTTATCTATACTCCTACTACTAACAGGTAATTTAACACAGAAAGCAGCAGAAATAAAACTCTTACTAGCACCTAAATCAAATAACACAGAAGCTAGAGTTTGGTTTTCTAGAAACGTACCTGACACAACATCGGGGTCAGTCCTAGCCTCCTACCGGGTCATCGTGAAAGCTCTGGCACTGGCTTTCTGCCCTTTGGTTCCGGTCATCTTCTTTGCTCCGGAACTCTCAGCCCTTGGCTTCTTGCAGTCCCTACTCATGTGCTCCCTTCCACCGCAGTTATAGCACCTTATAACCCCACACTCTTTTGCCATATGCCCTGCCTTCCCACACTTAAAGCATACATTTAATCCCCACCTACACTCTCCAGTATGCCCCTTACCACACTTACCACACCTCATCGTCTCCGCACCGGTCGTAACCACATGCCGGTCATCCGTCCTGGCAACCTTGTTGTTTGGAGTGAAACTCTCACGTTCAACCCGCTTTCTAATCCAATTCTGGTCCCCGCTACCCTTATTGTTCACTTCAATCACGGTCATCTCTTTCACCGCCCTAATTACCTCAGTCACCAAAGACAGCAAATCATCTGCATGACCTGTTGAACTCCCTCAACAACAGCCTCTTTCAATGCGGTCCTCAGATTAGCATTATCATCACCGCCTTCCGTGTGATGGATCTTGGGCTCTTTGAG